>JAVJIF010022313.1:0-81571 GCA_038442645.1 Agave tequilana
TTATCGTATTCATTGTCATTTGACTTCTATAACAATAGATTACACGTCCTCCGGTGCTAAATGCAGATTCGGATGCATGGTTGATGTCGAAATACTCAAAATACCTTGTGGTGCTCTTGCAAGAATCGAATACTTTCCACTATTACTTTTTCACCAACTCAAAAAATTTAATGCCATATTCTATTGAAGAATAGTCTTCTGCATACCGATATCATTATGAAGCACAACACAAATTCGGATATCGTATCGATACGATAAGATATACTTTTACCATATCCGTATCCGCACCTACCTTTCGGATACGGATACGGATACGAATATTGACGGATGTGAAAAAATGATATCCGTATCCGGATTGGAGCGAATTCGGATGCGGATATCCGCGGATAATCCGTATCCGGTGGCACCCCTAAACACGATGCCATCTACTTTAGAAAATATTTAATTTACATTAACTCTTATATGTTGGGGATTAACTGTGGAGCCATGATTGATAAAAATCAGTAAATAAAACATTAAAGACAAAGAGGAAAAACTTCATCATGTCAAACAAAGACCTAATATGCTGATGTACATTGAACGACATAACTTCTAACTTGTCATTGGAGCTAACTACACACTAGAAGTTGTGTCCAATAACAACACCGCATATTAGCGATAATGAGAAGGCTTCAGGTGCTAATCCTGCCTCAAAACTCATCATCATATTTCTCATTTTTCTCCCTCAAATTCATCTCCTTCTCACCTTTTTCTCTACTTTTTGAACCCGAATTAAATAATTCTATTTTTCTTTAAAATAGACAGTTATAATATAGAGAAAAATGAAAACAATGAAATTTTGTATGAGTTTATCTATCTTTAATGAAAAGGATAATCAGAGTAAAATAAGTTTAGATATAACATCATCTATCATCCTTGTTATGATGTAAAATAAAGAAAGAAAAATAAGGAAAAAATGATCGATCTTGTTTCACATGGGTCAGAGGGTTGGGGTGAGGATAAAAAGAAAATTTAATTCCCAAATACTTAGTATTTAAATCAGTACATGTAAGTCTCAAGTACTTGTATTAAAATCAATACATGTACACAAGAGGTGTGTAAAGAATGTAAGGGGTTTTGCGTATAAACATTTTGTCAAACGAGAAGAAGAAGAGTCATATATTTTATAGAGAAAAAAATCAAAGCAGGAGGAGATTTCCAAATTGATTACAAACGTGAGCCTTCAAAATTCTGGGGGTCATGGACAGTACAGAGTCGGTTTGACTTCAAATATTTTATAATAAAATAAAAGAGTTTATACAGAATTAGATCTTTAACTTCTTGATTAATTCAATAAAAAGTACTCAGCTTGACGAGATAGATTATTATAGTAGTGAATGGAACCAAAATGGAATCCTACAGCCCAAGTCACCAATGGTGATTAAAATATAATTAAAAAGGAATTAAACGGGTAATTAACAGCAAAGGGGTCAGCGTCGAGGAAACCACCTGAGATAAGAGTTCCGAAACTGTCCTTTTCTATAAAGAGTTCGCTTTTTTAAAATGAAGATTGAAAAAAAAGGGGTTGACAGTTGGAATCGGTTGTTAAAGCGCGAAACCGCGTGTGGACGGTGAGTCGGTGACATTAGGATTTACAGTTGACAGCTCATCAACTGTCAACTGTTTTTGAGATTTGCACTGATGTGTACTGTTCTGTCCCCAACCCACACACACACACCAAAAAAAAAAAAAAAAAAAAAAAAAAAAAAAAAAAAAAAAACACGATTTCGGTTCGAGTTGGTGAACCGGACGGAAACTGTGAAACAAAAATCAGAACCGGATGAACTGCCGATTCCTTAGTTCCAAACCGAATTAGAACCAGACTCTAACCGGTGCGGTTCCAGATTCATTTTTTAAGAACCGGAACTGCCAGTTTCGGCTCAGAGATTGGTGATTCCAGTTCAAGAACCGGCGATTTCGATTCAGAAATCGGGTTCCCCGGCCTCCCCCCCGGCCTCCTCTCTCTCCCCGTAGCTATCCCCTCCGCCGGTTCCCCACTGGCCCCGATTCCAGAACCGGAACTGGCCCCCGATTGGTACGGTTCCGGTTTCTCAGTTTGAGGAACTGGGAACCGACAATTTTGAAACCGGGGTCAGGTCTACATACAAACAAAGGAAGGATAACTGGGGCCAAGGACTCAGCATCTCTCACGCGTTTGCTGCGTGTGGATTCTTCTGCTTTGCTTTCCAGCTGGCCAAACGTCAATAGCTAAGCCAAAAGGTTAATATGAGTGATGTCTCCACTTACAGAGAGAATTTAGTGGATGATTTCACTTCTGGTGTCAACATCCCCATGTTCATCTAATGGGCTCTAGTGGTCCTGGGTGCAGTCAGTTCGGACTGAGTCAACTTGAAGGCTAACCCGTGTCCAACTTCGAGCAACACTAGCTCGAATTCGAACTCAACTTGATCTTTGATCTTGGAAAAGTTGACACTTTAAGATGTAGGGCCCAAGCTTAGCACTTTTCGAAGACAAAGGATCTTTGGAATTGGATGGAAGTTTCTTATGAATTTGTCATTGTACAGTAAGAAGAGCGAAAGAAAACTTGCGATCCATAATAAATCAAAAACTCAAATAAAACAAATAGAAATAAATTAGTACTTATAAGTGGCCGTCAGATTTCCTATCCATTCGCTTAGATCCGATCTAGGTGTAATTTGCAGTAAGAGCTCCCCGTCCGATCTGATCGAGGTAAAGCCTCCACATCTTATAACCTAAACTATTTTGGTGGTAGAATTTGCTAAAGGAGGAAGGAGGAGGAGTGATTTTTTTTTTTTGAGAAAAATGAAATGAATCAATCATTCTAATTCACAATACCCTCACATTGTATAATCAACCCTTGATATTATCGTATCACACTGGTGTTATGTTTAAACACAGTGAATTAGATCTCATCTAATCACTTGATCTTATTAGATCACAATATGATAAATCTCCTCACCAGATTTGGTAGAATCAAATCTCTTTGAATATGACCACATCACCATCTAAAAAGATTCTTAATGGATGACAAATACAATTCGAGTTTATATTTGTTATTGGGTTTCACCCAATAATCCAACAACTCGAATTAACTCAATTGATTCAATACTTGAATCAACTGAGACCACCTAATCCAAACCGGTCTTTTAAGTTAGGCTGAAATGGACCTTGATCAGTTCTTTATCTGACTCATCTTATGATCATCTCAATAATCAATCAAGATTAGTCATGCAGATCACAGTAACTCCTATATGAAATTTGCACTGTATCCTTCCACTTACTAATACCTAATGTTGACCCTTGGGAACAATGATCAGTGCCTAATCCCTTCTTTTCCCCCTTAAGGGAAGGTCACAGTGTAACTGTTAGTCAACACTAAAACTCCATATTAGACATTGTGCTCAATTGAGCTCTTGCAAATCTAATTTAAGTCACATCTGGCCAGAAACTTAGACTAGCCAGTTGATCAAATAACTAGTAATAAGTCTCCATAAGAAAAGTGGATTCTATATTCAAAATCTCATAAGATTTAAATAATATTTAATTGTATCCAATTCACTGCTTTAATCGTTAGTTAATTTAACCACCTCGCATTAGTGAATCAAAATTTAATTATTCATTATAAAACCTATCATGAATCTCTAAGCTTAGAGGATCAAATGCATAACATATGAAAACTTGTCATATTGTAACACTACCACTATTTTGCCCAACAAGGTTTCATGGTCAACTTGTCAATGGATTCCTAATGCATCCAATGTATTAGTATAAAATCTCATCTTTTATCGCGAAAATCGCTATAGTTATATAATCATTTCATGCATCTGGCAACTATTCTAATTGAGCTCTCCCAAACTTAATTTAGTTGTGACATGATTCGAGGTGCAAGGAAATTAAATTTCTGATCTCCCATAATTACTTCTTAATGATTGTTAGATATATATACAATCAACATAAGAATCTTGATATCTCATATGTAATTAATTTTTTCATTTTTAATTCAATAAATAAAAACCTAATATTTGCGCACATAAAAAATTAACTGATAGTCACTAAATAAAATGTATCACATTTAGTTTTATTATGGTTATATTTGAACGTAATGCTGAGGCTGAGGAACAACAATTATGCTATAATGATGGACATTGACATGGACCATTCCAGTTGAAACTGCTCAACTCGGGCTTGGTCTAAAGAAGTTACAAAGAAAAGGAATACTTGACCGAAATTAGCAATGTTTTTGTGTGTTTCGTTTGTAATATACAAATCCATGTCCCAAAAAAATTGTATGGTGCTTGTAAATGAACAGTAAAATTGGTCTTGTTCTATATTAAGAATGCGTACATCAATGAAATTATAGCACGTTCTCGTTGTTGTTCTCTTGTGGCTCGTAGAAAATTTTCAAGAAACCATACGCATCAGTGAAAAAAACATTTTCTAACATCTTTTGTAGGGATTTCAGATGTTTAGATTTCTAACTTTCTTGATTAAGAAATTATGCCCGCCAATAAAATATTATTCCTTACTATTTAATTATTTCAATAGTCCTCCACTTTTTGACTTTTCAAACCTCCCTTCATTGCCCCCGTCAATGGCCCTGGCTTTGCTCCAAGCGGTCGCCAGTTCAAATCCTTGCGGGTAGACATATGAATAGGCTGATGGTTAATCTTGAGTTTTTCTTTAAAAATATATATATATATATATAACATTTGTATGTTTTTCTTGTGTTTCCGTCATTTTTGCTTAAACGCAAAATAGTGATTTGCCGAGATTTTAGTTAAGTGTTTATTGGGTTCCCATCTTTTCTCAAACAAACAATGGAAAAGATGGAAAGGGGTTGAAAACTGACACGAGGGTTCACCTTTCTCCCACTATATCCTCTCTTTTCTTGACAACCAAGAACAGTAATGTATAGATGGCAAACCTATACCTTATTAACTTCCAATTTTATGACTTGTAGCTTTTCGCTTGCATGACAAATAGTGCATGAACTATACTAAAAAAGCCAAAAATCAGGATGCATTGAGTTGTGAGAAATCAAAACACAACCTATCTTATTTTTACATTCTTATATAGCACCATCCTAACTAGCAACATATTTGAGGATAAACAATCAAGAGCCAGGAGATACTAAGCTCATTTAAAAATTAAAAAATTTCAACTTTCCTAGACTTCAAAATATCAAAATATTTCTTCAAAGTTTATTCTCTTTAAACAGCATGCACCACAATTCTATAGCTGAAAAATATTCTTTGCTGAGTGTCTACAGTCTTGGACTTCTCTCTATATTCTCCATCTCGCTGAACAGACTTCAGCAGATTTCTCATGGAATATTACAATGCCTAAAAGAACATTTTTTTTTCAAAATGAGTGCGTGAAGGGGGGGGGGGGGAAGACCGGCATTGTTTGGTATTTGAATCAAGGAAACAATTGCACTACCATAATTACCGTGTGCTAGCTAGGGGTGTAAACCAGTCGGGTTCGGATCGGGTTCAGGTAAAACCCTAATCTGAACCCGATAGGGTACAGTATACCTGAATCCGAATCTTATAACAAGAGTAGGATCCGAATTCGGCCCGTACCCGTTATGAAAGCTGTCTTCGGATTCGGGTTTCTGATTTTTTTTGGCTAAATGAAATAGCTTAAACATATATACTTATAAAATTTGCCAATAACTAAAACAAAAATTTGAAATCCCTACAGGACATTGTACCTGTAGGCTGTAGCCTTCACAGTTCACAAATTACACAATCTGTTACAATTCATTAATAAACTTGCATATTAATAATTTATAAAACACAAATACCTACCCATAAACTTGGATTAATAAAACATATTGTCTTACAAAAACAACATATCACAATTTCTTTGATCCAGCAATAAAATTTGAAGCCACAAAACAATTACTTTTAGATAAAGGCTAATGACTCTAATCTGCTCACACATTGTTTCTCCACACAAGATATCGTTCCTAAGAAGAAGGAAAAAAAAGAAAAACAAAATACTATAACCTAGTGAAAGATATGGCTTGCTACTAAAATTTTCTTTGATTAATGTTGGGTTGCTTTTGGTAGATCTGAAGAAACATGTACATGTAAAAAACCAAAAATCTTTGCACAAATAGAAAAAGACTAAATGAACATATACTAATAAAATAAATCAATATTAATACTCAAATGAATAATTTAATTGCATTTTCTTTCTTGTTTTACTTTTACCTCCGAAAAGATAAGCTTGTCGCTGAATTCTTTCTTTATTAGCTGCGAAGATAGCTTATCACAATCAGAAAAAATTTTGAACATATAAAACACGCAAAATATTTGCACAAGTAGAAAAGACTAGGAACATATACTAACAAATAAATCAAATATTAATACTTAAATAAATGATTTAATTGTGCATTTTTTTGTTCTTGTTTTACCTTTGCCACCTTTTAATTTTAGTTTTATTCAACCAATCAAAGTTTCAATTTGTAAGAATATGGAAAATCTTGAACAAACTCAAATATAAAGCAAAAAAATGAAAAAGAAAAGCTTGAACTAGAATATTTCACCAATTTGAGAGTAGATACTTGAATCATCATTCCCATCCATTACTCCACCTCTATGAAACTCAAAATCCAAAGCAATTACCCTAAAAATTGTGAAAAGATCATCCTCTTCTTCCATTAATTGTAACTCTGTTAATAGATATAAACAAAATGAGTAGACAAATAAATAAATGAAAACTCAAAAAACATTAAATATTACTTGATTTGGCAAATAAATAAAGAAAAACTAGAAAACACAAATCTTACTATCATTTTATTTCTTATCCAGTCTTGAGTGCAAATTAAGCCTTGTACAATAGATGATTTCAAAGAACTTAGATGCGTACTAATTACTCTACCACCAGTACTAAATGCGAATTCTGAAACAACTGTTGAAACAAGAATTGCCAGAATATCTCGAGCCATCATAGAAAGTACGGGATATTTACCTGCGTTAACCTTCCATCACTCTAAGATATCAAAACTGTCATTTTCACCTTTTTTGAAAAGGTGAACTGTTCTTCTAGATATTTATCCAGCTTAGATTTCAATACAACACTAGATAAGTTTTCTTCATAAATTGATCAAGAGCCAATCTTGTAGATGCCAACCTTTTACTTGTAAATCCTTAGAAATGCCTAAATTCTGAATCCCAATATCAGAATCACCACCAATCTCAAAACAAGAAGTCCTTTGATTGGCTTGAGAATGACGGACAATATACTCATTATAGAGACAATATACTCATTGTAGAGGCTTCTCAAAACATTTTGGATACCATTTATTTTCAGCTCACATTCAAATTCAGCATCATATATCAAATTGAAAAAGTAATCAACTGACTTCATTTTATAGCAAGGATTCAAAATAGATGCATTGCCAAAACATTTTGGTTATTTTCCAATATTTTTCAAATTTTGCAATCATTTTTCCAGTTATGGAAACAAGAAATGGATATGGGCGTTGCAACCACTCCTTCAAAGCAACATATATGATACAAATATCATTAAAATAAATATTTGCAGTGCCTCCAAACATTCCAAAATACTTCAACATTTTCCCATTTGTCAATGAATGATGCATAATTGAACTGTTATCCAATTCTGCAAGGCATGAAATACTTCTTTTAAATTATAAGCTCTTTCAAGTATTAGATAAGTTGAATTCCACCTCATAGGGCAATCATCAATTACTGATTTTTTTTGTGCATGCACTTATTTTGTAACCTTCTGAAATTTTTCCAGTCCAGCCTGAGAACCTTTCACATACTTTACAGTTTCACGCACCTTGGATAATATAGCAGTTAATTCTTTTAATCTATCTTGAACAATTATATTTAGAATATGAGTACAACACCTAACATGAAAAGATCACCATTGAAAAGAAGAGAACCCTTAGTAGAAAAGATTTTCTGAAGCTCCCGTATAACCACATCATTTGTGCTGCAATTATTCAATACTAGACTAAATAGCTTTCGATCAAGATTCCAATCATACGATTTTTCTAAATGACCTTTGTAATAGTATCCCAAGTGCCTCAATATGCATAAAACTAATTATTCTTTTCTGAAGCTTCTAATTTGTCATTGATATAGTGACATGTTATGCATAAATATCCCATATATCTATTAGAACTCCACATATCAGAAGTAAGACTAACTTGACATCGAAGTTTATCAAATTCATCATACAACTTACTCTTTTCTTTTTTAAAATCTTCATGCAATCTTCTTTAATTGTAGCGCGACACCCTAACTTAAATTCTGGATTAAGAATCGAGCAAAAGCTTTAAACCAAGCTGATGAACAATTGAGAAAGGGTACTCATGTAATATAATCATGTGAGCAAGTTCCTCACGGCTAAATTCTTGACTAAATTAAAACATTCGATATCAGTACTTCCATCAAGCTTTATTTCACCAGATTTCAGAAGCATTTGTCCAACACCACCGCTCCTTTTTACGGTTCTCTTGTAGCTAGAACAAAATTTAAATGATTCTTTAAATGAGTAATTCTATTCTTAAATTGTCCTGTCAAAACCTTTTTACAATAATTACATATACTTCCAATTTCTATCTCTTTCCTGTTTTGTGAAATCATTCCATACAAGAGACCTAAGCTTCCTTTTGATAGATTTTGGAGAGTCTTTTGTTGTTTCTTCATTCGTATTTTTCTATCATCAACAATATTTTCAGACATGTTGAAACAAATAAACAAGGACATACATAATATTAATAATATGAATTTAGTTACATTATCTACAACAATATTATTTAAAAAAATTAAGTCATTTGATAGGACAAAATTATGAAATAAAATAAGAATAAAAATAATGGTTCAGTAAATTAGTTCTAAATTAAAAAAAGTTTTCAGCTTAATTATAAGATTTTTTATTTCTTCTTTCTTCTAAAAGAATTAAATAAATCTATTTTTCTTATAAAGGTTTTACTAATTCTTTTCTTTATTTAAAAGTCTTTAGATATATATCTAATATAAATTGTTTTCTAGTACATGATTCATAAAAATACTAAATATGATCTAAAAAGAAAGTTACAAACATGACAACATAAGCAAGAAACTAAATTCACAATTAAAGAAAGCAAAAAATAAAATTTTTTTTGTAAGAAATTAAGTCTCTTAAGTTGTTTGAAGTTTATATTTAATAAACTACTACATATCATCTGGAAAAAAAAGTCAAAAAAAAATCGCAACTTAAGTAAGAAATTAAAATCACAGTACAAGAGAACAACAAATCAATCTTTAGCAATAAATTTAATTATTTAAGAGAGTAATGATATCAATCTTGATGCTAGGCTAGGGATAGATGCACACAGGAAATATTTAATCAAAAAACATAAAAATAAAATTCAGTACTTGTTGTCGCTGCGACAACAAATGATTTTTGTTGAGATCGAAAAAATGATTCTTATTGTTGAGATCAAAGAAAAAATTAGGAAACAAAGAGAGAGAGGACTTGCAGTTCTCCAGAGTTCAGAGAGAGAAAATATAGAAATAGAAATAGAATGAAATACATAGAATAAAATGTGATAACTAAGTGCCTTGTACCTTGCATCTTCGAGGAGCTTTTAAATCTAGCTAAGTATGTTAGTTATGAGATCTGAATTTTCTCCTTTTCTAAAAAGTAAAGAAGATGAAGAGATCTAGAAAATTTTTGAGGGAGGGAAGAAAATGAAGGGGCGGTTGTAACTTCAATTAGAAAAGTGGGTTGAGAGATTAGGGTTGGAATTGGTATTCTAGGAAACTCTTGCCATTTATTTACATTTGAGTCAGATTTTGTGTTAGCGGGTTGGATATCTATTATATCCGAATCCGACCCGATATAGGATCAGATTATAATACAGTGATCCGAACCCGACCCAGTACTGATTTGGATCCTACTTTTCAGATCCAAATCTAAAATTAAGCTATAATTTCAGGTCGGGTTAACAGGTAAGCGGGTACCATTTACACCCTAAGTGCTAGCTATGTGTAATATCATCGGACATAGATAGTCTTCTATCAGACACTGAGAACACCCAGAACACCATAAAGCCTTGGGCAATATTTTATCAAGTTCTTCATCTATTTCCTTCTTTCTTGACTTCTATTTCATGAAAATGTCTGAACTCTTAGCACTCGGGTGCCCGTACCATCACAGCTTGTTATCATGCCAGCGATCACTCCAATTGTCCCTCTGATCATTTCCTCTGAAGCTTGTACTGATACAATCACTCTGCCGACAATTTCCTCCCTTTTCTTGAGCACGAAGATTTTGTGTTCTCTTCAACTCGTATTTGACTGCTTTATCTATTTTAACGCAACTTCAAGGGATTTTTAAGCCTCAGAAGAAAACATCTCTAATAACTGCAATGGTAGCATACTGGATACTGAGGTGCTATACTTCAATCATCTGCATACCCAACCTCTCAATGAAGTCCTTGGCACACTCGTCTCCACTTGCATACTCACATCTAATAGTTAATGTCTTTGCCACACCTTATCGTTTTCAAACGAAAGTCAAGCACCCTTCTCCTTGAAGCTCGATGTGCTGTTTGGTTAACCCAGGTCCTTGCCGACAAGGTTACGTTAGTAGGAAAGACGAGGAACATTTTCCCCTCATAGCACCAGACAACTCCATCTCTGGTTCTGTCATTGATCATCTTCTTTAAGTCATCCACTTGCTCCTGAAGATCGTATTGTCGTGTAATGATCCTCCACTCAAGTGCTCAATAGAGCTTCTTTCCTCTATAAGCTCATGCTTTGCCACGGAAATTGAGTTTCTTGAGAAGGCAGCGCTTTTTAGAGTGTTGTTTCCACGATTTCATTCGACAATTGCTGCGACAGCTATAGCTTCCTGGTTTGGGCAACTTCACCACTAGTGTCAATCAGTTCAAAGTACGGGTGTAAATGGTAACTGTTAACCCGACCTGAAATTATAGCTTAATTTCGGATTCGGACCTGAAAAGTAAAATCCAAATCAGTACTGAGTCGGATTCGGATCACTGTATTATAATCTGATCCTATATCGGGTCGGATTCGGATATAATAGATATCCAACCCGCTAACCCGAAACCCGACTCAAATGTAAATAAAAAGCAAGAGTTTCTTAGAATCCCATTCCAACCCTAATCTCTCAGCCCACTTTTCTAATTGAAATTGCAGCCGCCCTTCATCTTCTTCCCTCCCAATTTTTTCAGATCTCTTCATCTTCTTTACCTTTTTGAAAAAGAGAAAATTAAGATCTCATAACTACCATACTTAGCTAGATCTAAAAACTCCTCAAAGATGAAAAGGCACAAGGTACTTAATTATCACATCTTATTATATGTATTTCATTCTATTTCTATTTCTACACTTTCCCTCTCTGAACTCAGGAGAACTGTAAATCCTCTCTCTCCCCCCTAATTTTTTTCTTTGATCTCAATAGCAATGATCATTTTTTCGATTTTAACAAAAATCATTTGTTGTAACAGCAACAACAGTTACTAAATTTTATTTTTATGTTTTTTGATTAAATATTTCCTGTATGCATCTATCCCTAGCATTGTTTTAAATATCGGCTGATATACTGGTATATCAGCCGAGATACCAATATTTTCTCCAAAACGATACGATAAATGTAAAATTTTACCGGATATCGTTTTAGACCTATATGGGCCGATATATCGCCACGTGGCCAATATATCGGTCGATATCCGAGATGAAAATATCAAATTTATCGCTACAAACACATTTGAGGAGCATTTATAAACGCATTTGAGGAACTTTTACAAAACTAAGTATCTCTTATGAGTCTATGACCGTAAACTTACTTTAAATAGTTTCATATGATTTATGTAGGCAGTCACATTTATATTCTTCGTTTTATATGATGTCTGATTTGACGTCCGGTATTTAGTATCATATCGCAATATATCATCCTATATCCAATATCCGGTATATAATTTTGCTGATAGATATATCATCGATATCCGATATTTAAAACACTGATCCCTAGCCTATCATCAAGATTAATCCCATTATTCTCTTGAATAAATTGTGGCTTAAATAATTAAATTTCTTGCTAAAGATTGATTTGTTATTCTCTTGGACTGTGATTTTAATATCTTACTTAAGTTGCGATTTTTGTGACCTTTTTTTTTCAAATGATATGTAGTAGTTTATTAAACATAAACTCCAAAAAACTGATCAAAGACTTAATTTCTTGCAAAAAAAATTTATTTTTTGCTCTCTTTGATTGTGAATTTAATTTCTTGCTTAAGTTGTCATGTTTGTAACTTTCTCTTTATATCATATATAGTCTTTTTGAATCATGTACTAGAAAACAATTGATATGAGATATGTATCTAAAAACTTTTAGAATAAAGAAAAGAATTAGTAAGTCTTTTATAAGAAAAATAGATTTATTTAATTCTTTTAGAAGAAAGAAAAAAATAAATCTTATAATTAAGCTAAAACTTTTCTTTATTTAGAACTAATTTACTGAACCATTTTGCACATAATTCATTAGTTCATGTGTTTATTCTTATTTTTGTTTCATAATTTTGTCCTATCTAATGACTTAATAGTTTTTTTAAAATAATATTGTTGTAGATAATGTAAAGAAATTCGTATTATTGATATTTTGTATGTCCTTGTTTATTTGTTTTAGCATGTCTGAAAATATTGTTGATGATGAAAAAAATACTAATGAAGAAACAACAAAAAAATCTCCAAAATCTACCAAAAAGAAGCTTAGGTCTCTTGTATGGAATGATTTTACAAAACAGAAAAGAGATGAAAATTGGGAAGCAATATGTAATTATTGTAAAAAAATTTTAACAGGACAATTTAAGAATGGAGTCACTCATTTAAAGAATCATTTAAATTCTTGTTCTAGCTACAAGAGAACTGTAAAAAGGTGCGGTGATATTGGACAAATGCTTATAAAATCTGGTGAAATAAAGCTTGATGGAAGTACCAATATCGAATGTTTTAAATTTCGTCAAGAATTTAGCCGTGAGAAACTTGCTTGCATGATTATATTACATGTGTACCCTTTCTCAATTGTTCATCAGTTTGGTTTAAAAGCTTTTGCTCAGAGTCTTAATCCAGAATTTAAGGTTGTGTCACATTACAATTAAAGAAGATTGCATGAAGATTTTTGAAAAAGAAAAGAGTAAGTTGTATGATGAATTTGATAAACTTCGATGTCGAGTTAGTCTCACTTCTGATATGTGGAGTTCTAATAGATATATGGGATATTTATTCATAACATGTCACTATATCAATGATAATTGGAAGCTTCAGAAAAGAATAATTAGTTTTACGCATGTTGAGGCACCACACGCTAGGGATACTATTACAAAGGTTATCTTAGAAAAATTGTATGATTGGAATCTTGATCGAAAGCCATTTAGTATAGTATTAGATAATTGTAGCACAAATGATGTGATTGTACGGGAGCTTTAGAAAATCTTTTCTATTAAGGGTTCTCTTCTTTCAATGGTGATTTTATCTATGTTAGATGTTGTACTCATATTCTAAACCTAATTGTTCAAGATGGATTAAAAGAATTAACTGCTATAGCATCCAAGGTGCGTGAAACTGTAAAGTATGTGAAAGATTCTCAGGTTAAACTGAAAAAATTTCAGAAGGTTGCAAAACAAGTGCATACACCAAAAAATGATTAATTGATGATTGCCCTACGAGGTGGAATTCAACTTATTTAATGCTTGAAAGAGCTTATGATTTAAAAGATGCAATTTCACGCCTTACAGAATTGGATAACAAGTTCAAACATACACCATCCATTGAGGAATTGGAAAATGTTGAAATTATTTTGGAATGTTTGGAGGTATTTTATGATGTGACTGAAAAATTTTCAGGTAGCAAGTATCCTACTGTAAATACCTATTTTAATGATATTTGTACCATATTTGTTGCTTTGAAGGAGTGGATGCACAGCCCATATCCATTTCTTGTTTCCATGGCTAGAAAAATGATTGAAAATTTGAAAAATATTAGAAAATAACCAACAATGTTTTGGCAATTGCATCTATTTTGAATCTTTGCTACAAAATGAAGTCAATTGATTACCTTTTTCAATTTGATATATGATGCTGAATTTGGATGTGAGCTAAAAATAAATAGTATCCAAAATGTTTTGAGAAGTCTCTACAATGAGTATGTTGTCCGTCATTCTCAAGCCAATCAAGAGACTTCTTGTTTTGAGATTGGTGATGCTTCTGGTATTGGGATTCAGAATGTAGGCGTTTATAAGGGATTCACAAGCAAAATGTTGGCATCTGCATGATTTACTCTTGATCAATTTATTGAAGAAAGCTCATCTAGTGTTGTACTGAAATCTAAGATGGATAAATATCTAGAAGAACCAGTTCACCTTTCAAAAAAGGTGAACATGACAGTTTTGATATCTTGGAGTGGTGGAAGGTTAATGCAGGTAAATATCCCGTACTTTCTATGATGGCTCGAGACATTCTGGTAATTCCTATTTCAACCATTGCTTCAGAATCCACATTTAGTACTGGTGGTAGAGTAATTAGTACACATCGAAGTTCTTTGAAATCAATTACTGCACAAGACTTAATTTGCATTCAAGACTGGATAAGAAATAAAATAATAGGTAAGATTTGTGTTTTCTAGTTTTCCTTTATTTATTTGCCAAGTCAAGTACTATTTAACATTTTTTTAGTTTCCTTTTATTTATTTGCCTACTCATTTTGTCTATATCTATTAACAGATTCACAATATAATGGAAGAAGAGGATGGTCTTTCCACAATTTTTAGGTAATTACTTTGGATTCTGAGTTTGATAAAGGTGGAGCAATGAATGGGAATGATGATTCAAGTATCTACTCTCAAATTGGTGAACTATTCTAGTTCAAGCTTTTTCTTTTCATTTTTGACTGTACATTTGAGTTTGTTCATGATTTTCTATATTCTTACAGATTGAAACTTTGGCTGGTTGGTTAAAACTAAAATTACAAAGTGGTAAAGGTAAAACAAGAACAAAAAATGCACAAATAAATAATTTATTTGAGTATTATTATTTAATTTATTTGTTAGTATATGTTCCTAGTCTTTTCTACTTGTGCAAAGATTTTGTGTGCTTTATTATATGTTTAGAATTTTTTCTGATTTATGATAAGCTATCTTCGCAGCTAACAAAGCAAGAATTCAGTAACAAGCTTATCTTTTCGGAGGTAAAAGTAAAACAAGAAAGAAAATGCAATTAAATTATTCATTTGAGTATTAATATTGATTTATTTTATTAGTATATGTTCATTTAGTCTTTTCTAATTGTGCAAAGATTTTTTTTTTGTTTTTTACATGTGCGAGTTTCTTCAGATCTACCAAAAAGCAACCCAGCATCTATCAAAGAAAATTTTAATAGCAAGCCATATCTTTTACTAGCTTATAGGATTTTGTTTATCTTTTTTTCTTTCTTATTAGAAACAATATCTTGTGTGGAGAAACAACGTGTGAGCTAATAAGAGTCATTAGCCTTTATCTAAAAATAATTATTTTGTGGTCTCAAATTTTATTGCTGGATTGAAGAAATTGCGATAATGTTGTTTTTGTAAGACAATATGTTTTATTAATCCAAGTTTATAGGTTGGTATTTGAGCTTTATAAATTATTAACATGCAAGTTTATTCATAAATTGTAACAGATTGTGTAGTTTGTGAACACTGTGAAGGCTACAGCCTACAGGTACAATGTCTTATAGGGATTTCAAATTTTTGTTTGAGATATTGGCAAATTTTATAAGTATATATGTTTAAGCTATTTCATTTAGCAAAAAAAATCCGAAACCCGAATCCAAACACGGTTTTCATAACGGGTACGGGCTGGATTCGGATCCTACTCTTGTTATCGGGTTCGGATTCGGGTATACTGTACCCTATCAGTTTCAGATTCAGGTTTTACCTGAACCCGATCCGAACCCGACCCGTTTATGCCCCTAGTTCAAAGGAGTGGATGAATTGCTTCGAGGATGAGAGGCATGTTATTCTTCAATTACCTATTCACATTTTTTCATCTTTCTCGCTGAAATGATCTCTAACTGGTGGCCTGGGGATTGGTGGAACCTTGCCATGCGGGCACCCGCTATCATTACCAGGATCATCGCGATTGCCATGAATCTCTGCTTCCACGATAGCTACAGCCCCTTTACCTCGCTACCGCCATGGTGTTCTTCCTACCAGCCATTAGATAGCAACGTCTGCATCTTAATGAGCAGGATTGGCTGCCGTGACTGACCAGGCCATGCAGGAGGGCCACTCAAATACATTGGAGGGGACTCCCCCCCTTGAAGAGGTGCTACAGCCGAACGGGTGTCATTTGGCGAATTAGGCCATTGCCATATGGTCGAGGAGGTATTAGTGTCCCCATCTTGCTTTTAGCCTGGGCACCATTCCATGCACCCAGGAGTCTCCCTGCATTTAGTCACAACAAAAAGATAAAAACCACTAATGAAATGCGGATACGGACTAAGAATACCTTAGTACAACATGAAACTACAGTACTTTAAAAGGCCCCCAACAAAAAGGGGAAAAAAGGGGAAAAAAAAATATATTTTAGTCCTCGCCACCACATCAAAACTCTGAAGTTATGGTGAGAGTTTTTTTGGGGAAAAGCTGTTAGCTGACATCATAACCTCCAAATTGGGAGAATGGATCCTCTAATAGCAAGGAAAAGAAACTCTTGTGAGGGAAGAATGAATTACAACGATCTAGCCTTCACGAAACTACTAGTGCATCCATGCACAGCCTCCGATACGATGTGAGTCTCCATAAACTACTAGTGGAGCCCAGTGGCCACCGTGCATTTTAAAGTACGTTGTGAACTCCGGTTGTTGTATAATGTCTTTTAGTGCGCCCTACAGATTTTAGTTCGAAAAATCCTCTGGCACACTACAGATGGGAGATTCGAACCCACAGCCTTCCACAAGGAAACGACGTGGTTTGACGCTTGAGCTATAGTCAGTTTACGTGATAGTTGAGAGTAATAATTTTATATTCTAACATGCCCCCGCAGATTGAGCACCCTTTCTGAGAGTAAACCTGGTTTCTAATCCGCTTTTCAAATGCGCCTGGTGGGAATTAAACCTAGGTTAGGTTGCTTTAATGCCATCTTAAAGTACATGCCACTACACTAAAACCTCGAAGTTATGATGAGGGTTGATGTTGATAATTTATATTCCATTTTTTAAAAAAAATAACAAACATTTATTGATAATCATTCTAAAATCTTTATATAGGATAATCTTGACTTTTATATGTTTGCCACCTTTTTACGATCATTTCAACATATATTAAGTTGTTCTGTTTAGTATGAAATATTGCCGTCCACAGCTCTTCCTTGTTATTCTAATTGTTATAACAGTTCTCTCTTTGAAATATGAAACCAGAATTATACTTCATATGTGCAACGTGCATCAAAGAAAGTGGAAAGTCGAGTAACAATGGAGAACCATTATCTGATAGCCCGATCTGAATCTGACCTGATATTTTGGGTTTGGATCATTAAAATTGGATTTGAGTATCTGAATATAATAAAAGATTAAATTTTAGGTCCTCTCCTAGACTCTAGTTTTGTTAATGTGATTGGATCCCCAAGTGGATCCTGCCAAATTATAATGAACCGCAAGTGGATCTTGTTGAAACCGACCCGCTGCCACCCCTATGTGGAAGCATTAGAACTGCCGAAGAAGTGTTTGAAATCATAAATATATTATGAGAGTGGATATGTTTGAGAAATGTCAGTTGCCAACCGGGAACTGTGATAGGATCAAGCGTGATAGATAATAATAATATCTGAAAAATCCAGGTAGTCAATGGGAGTCTTAGGTAGTAATATGATGGAAAAGAGAATTATAATTGATTTGAACGAAGTTAAAAAAAGGACCCGTGAGATTACAACCATCAAATTAACTCAACTAAAATGACTGACATACAAAGGACCATCCCTTGCAGGTTGGGTATAAGGGAGAACTCTGGAACAATGACCTTTTTTTTTGACTTTTCACAGGAACTAACTTGGGTGTTTGACTAAACTATCATGGATGATACATACCTGCTGGAGTTCCATGATGTTCCTGTTTGGCGTCTATTTGGTAGGTGTAGTTGACAGTGAGATACAACTCGATAAGCAATTGACTATTCATGGTCAATAGAGACCAACATAAATAAGATGGAAGTCCAAACTATGTGAAGATGGCATGACAATATAGGTGGATATGCAGTTGATTACTCAGTGAATTTCTGGAATAAAGTTCAAAGAACAGCACTTTTGATGGCGTGTAAGGTATTTCAAATGTAATAATGTATCAAGTAACCAGTAAAAATACCTCGATTGTGGCATCAGATGTTTTAAAAGAGTCGAAAGTAATAAAGCAAAAGCCATGGGAGTTTCCACTTTCTAGTTTTGGAATCTTACCTTATCTGCAAAAGGAAAAGAAACAAGGAAAAGTAAATAGAAAGCGAAGAACATATATTAGCACCAAAGCAAAAGGCAGCTGACAAAAGACATCATTTCAAGAAAGATGCATGCCTAAGATGATGAAACAGCCAATAAATGGGGCTGTGAGTGTTTCGTAATAAACTGACATAGTTAGGAAATCCTTAATATTATTTACACAAAGAACATCAAAGTAGTCCACCATAACTGTTCCATGAACTTGTTCCTGATTTATTTATTTGACGTAAGCAATTTGATGACAATTTACATATCAAATAATATAAAAGAAGTGGAATTGAAAGAAGTTGATTAAATATAAATATTTCTTGGCAATCAAAATTGTCCATATAAGCCTGCTGCCTACACAAGAAGGCAGTGTATCTTCACATTTCCTCAATCACAAATAATTCTAACAGATAACTAATCAATAAATGAGTTGAGTACGCAACCAGAATTGATAACAGGAATCACTTGGATGTCAAATTAAACAAAGGGGAACAATGGAAAAATAATACCGCCCATTGCAAAGAAATGTAAACATACAAATTAAAAAGTGATAGCTTTGTCTCCATCTCCAATAATACTCAGAACTCTATAAAGGTCCCGAAAAATATAGTCAGTATGATATAAACATGGAGCTACCAGTTCCTACTTCTGAAAGGCTGAATTGAATGGAAATGCAATGCAGCTCAAGTTGGTGACATATCTTTGATATCTAAGGTAGTTTGTGATACTGTTAAAAGAACCTTCAGATTGAGGACATCTTAAATAGAGACAAGAAATGTTAATTAGAATCTACCTAAACAATATTTCTTTACCACAATGCTTGAAAATGCCCTAGCCACCAAAGTGTCTATGATCATGACTATATTTGCATCCACTTGTGCATGTGTAATGTATGATGTATACATGTATTTGCATTTCAAGCATTACTAAAAGGAGGTTTATGTATGAACTCCAAAAGCAGCAATTAATGAAAAAGGTTAATACCCAAAAATTCCAAACTGAGAATAAGTCACAGGAAATGGTCAGACAGTTTTATAAAATCTATGATGAAAAGTCAGGCATTCATTTTCTCATCACGGGTCTTATTCTTTGAAGCTAGGAGTCGGAGAGGGCAGTGTGAACAAATTATAATGAAGGATGGGTTTTGCTGACGTTTAAAGTGGCAAAGAGAGGGAAGATAAGACAAGGAAGATGATGTAAGACGGAGGAGATTTTAGGATTTGTGGTGGGATTTTGGTGGAATTGAGGAAGAACAGTGAAATTAGGGATTAGATATGATCACGGATCGCAAATCAGATCTTGGCTTCACCGTCTGATTCGATTCAATCCATGAGATTAAACCAAACCAACACAAGTTTCCACAAGGAACCAAATTTTAATTCAAAATCCTCATCATTGTTCAGAAATTCAATACATGGTTATACATAGCTTACATTACGTGCACTATACATTCAATTATTGATCAACTCAAATCTATCCAAATTAAATTTAAGTAACTCCTAAATCTCAACAAAATATAACCAAATCTAATTTAAATATAATATCAAATCTACTAAATTTAAACTGTTTGATTCCCCGACCATTCTCCCCAGCTTGAAAACATTCATCCCCAATGAATGTAGTGGTAGGTATAAGGTAAGCACAATTGGGTCGAACCATATCACACATCCTCAATCAGGTCAAGGTGGTAGTCAGAAAATTAGCATTGATGCATCACGACTGAACCAAAGTGGTGGTGAAACTGGCTTCCGTGACGATCCGGCTAAAGTTGATGGTAGTCGAACCAGATACGTGCAACATAACAATGCAATTCAACTCCACTAAAAACTAACCCACAAGCCAAGGTACCATTCTCTTGTGAAATCGTCTCCTGTAGAAAGATCTACAATGAGTCGTATACATCAGGAGATCTCAAAGAAATAACTGTTAAAATGGCACTAGCTCCATGGTAGACTCTGCTGAAAGATCTATAAGAGTCTTAATAAGAGACTCTTCCACTTCTGACTCTAGTTACGCCTTATCAACTTCTGAATCTGGCTCATCAACAATGTCTGGCTCGACGAGGATTAGAGGCTCTGGATCTGGCTTATCAATAGCTTCTGGATCTGACTCATCAACAACTTCTGACTCTGACTCATCAACAATTTCTGGCTCTTTGTAAACTACCTCAGATGAATAAAGAAGGTGTGAAGCATACAAAGTACGAAGAAGATCTTTTAAGACAAATCAACATCGATAATCAATATGATTGTTTTTCCCCAACAATAAATTTTTCCAACCAGCTTCATTTAGGCATAGTTGCACTTCTGTTCACAAGTTAGAACAAAATAGCTGAAGAAAACTTCAGATTACTTTCTCACTTCTTATACCCATAATGATCATCAGAACCCCGAAAACATGGGAGAACCGCATACATATCCCATTCAACTTTCTTTTCATCACCCTCAGTATGTACATATTTATCACAAAAGTAAAATCCCATGAATAAAATTAGGTGCATAAGGATCAGAGATTACCTAAGAATCTTAACGGCTCGAACTGAACTCAAATTAGGCTGGAAAAGAGGTCTGAAATGTTGATCTTCTGTTGTAGGAACAATACCAACACCAAACAGAGGCTTGTAGAAGTCAAATTTGTTGTCCAATTACCGCAAACTTTTTTCAGTATCTCCGGGACTCAAGTCATGCATCCAACGTTTCAAACGGAACACGAATCAGACTCCGAATGAGCGAGAAATGACCTCTGGACTGCTGTGCGCTACTGCTGGACGGAGTTGGCTCAGTCGAATTTTTTGGCTCACGATAAACAGTGTGGCGTGAATAGTGTCGCGTGAACAATAAATGTTACTGTTCATGGAAAAAAGTTTTTTTTGAGAGGGGAGACGGAGGTGAGGAAGGTGGACAGTAACCAAGCGGGTTACTGTTCACAGAACAGTAATTTTTCACTCTTTTTTAGGAAATTTTTTGGCTCACGATAAACAGTGTGGCGTGAATAGTGTCGCGTGAACAATAAATGTTACTGTTCATGGAAAAAAGTTTTTTTGAGAGGGGAGACGGAGGTGAGGAAGGTGGACAGTAACCAAGCGGGTTACTGTTCACAGAACAGTAATTTTTCACTCTTTTTTAGGAAATTCGGCACTAATACCAAATTGATTTGGGATAAAGGAGATTTTAGAGTTTTTGGTGGGATTTTGATGGAATTGAGAAAGAACAGTAGAATTAGGGATTGGAAATGATCACGGATCGCAACTCGATCTTGGCTTCACCGTCTTTCGATTCAATCCATGAGATAAAACCAAACAACACAAGTTTCCACAAGAGAACCAAATTTTAATTCAAAATTCTCATCATTGTTTAAAAATCTAATGCATGGCTATATATAACTTACATTACGTGCACTATACATACAATTATTGATAAACTCAAATCTAACCAAATCAAATTTAAATAACTCCTAAATCTCAACAAAATCTATCCAAATCTAATTTAAATATAATCTCAAATTTACTAAATCTAAACCGTTTGATTCCTCCCATCAGAAGAACAGTTTGAACAGGTTCAATTCTAAAATTTTAAGCAATGCATGTTACTTCCGTTTTTGGTTTCTACTTTCTAGTAACAAACTAGAACAAACTTTTTTCATTACATGCAAGAAATAAATTTCTTGACTAACAAATAAAAGTTCAAGCGAACTCCCTTCATTTATGACTGTTTGTGGGATAATCTCTATCACCTGTTAAACCCAACAAGTAATCCCCACAACTATTGGGTGGTTGATGGGATTATAAACAAAAAATGTGTTTTTAAACAACACAGTGCAATAGTTCCCGTCCCTTGTCTCCTGTTGGTGTGTGTAAAAACACAAATATGTCATTAAAAAAGGGATGTTAAGTAGTTGAGAGGATCACTACTTGTAGAGTGTAGTAGTTGATAGGGATTATCTCTAAAACAAGTCATACACAATTTATTTATTTATAATTTACCAAAGTTTAAACACAGCATTCAAATACCCTGCCTGCATCAATTCACAATGAGAACACAAGCTAAAGTTAAAGCTAAGAGTGATAAAAGGCATACAATCACTACAAAAGCTTCAAGTAAGATAATATCATGTTCACAGAATAATTTTCCATGGTTTTGAACTACTTCTCGCACAAAAAATAAATAAATAAATAGCTAAATGTCAGATTAGGCTTAGGGACAACACCCAAGGACTAAATGTATTATGGAGAAGTTTCTCATATACATCCTGCAAACATAGTCAGAAGACAGAAATAAGTTTCACAATTAAACATTGTACGTATACTTGAGGATGAGAAAAGAATTGTACCGGTCAAGATTTGCCACCAAAAGGTTTGCCACTACATCCAAGCTCTTCTTGTCTTGAGAAGCCTAAAAGTTAGATAGAACTGAATACCAGCCAGAAACAAATTGATGAGAGAGCATCTCATTTTCAGATAAAAATTCTGAACTTCGCAAGGCTACAAGGAGTCCTACATTTCCAGCCCTACTTTAAGGAAAATTCTTAAATATAGTTGCCAAGGATACTGAAATTACCTCAAATTAGCTACCCTGCACATCAAGCATGCACTAGAAGAAAATCGACATCTATGATCTAACAGTTTACTTGCCATAGTTTGTTACCACCAGTGCATAATTATATTTTTATTCACCTAATACCTAAAGAATGGTCGGACTATAAGCCACCATAACAATGTCAAACTCTCACCAAATAACGACATGAGCAGAAGCTAAGACAGAAGCTAGGAAGCATGAACGTGTAGTTTGTGGTGCCGCTTCAACTCAGGGAAAAATCCAGATGCATTCACTGGGCACACGGTCAGTTTCATATTCGATTTGTGTATGGCTGCGTATAGAACAAATAGGAATCAGATGTTGAAAGTCACTTGCGGGGACAGATTGACAAGTTTCTTTGAACATGAAATGTCAAAAGGAAGACAAACATGATTTATCTTGGGCTCAACGTTGGGCGCAAAACAAACCCAATACCCATCAATTCAACCAATCCCATCACATCACTCTTAAGTTTGCTAACCCTGTAATTGTAACACCCCAAAATATAATACCATATTGATACAAACCAGGTTCCTAACCCGATTTAGAACATCATAATTTCACTAAGACTTCTACAGAATACCTGTCCACAGAATGCTCTCACACGAGTACAAAGAGCATGCTAAGTCTCTAACCTGCAAATTATGTCATTTTTTTCTATTTGCTGCACATAAATCAGGTTCAAGTGAAGTAAACATATATGAAACAAAACTAAATAACCGGTACAAATTCAAATTCTGAGAAATGAGTCCAACTCTCTTATTCATGCATTTATAAAGGAAGCAAATAACTAAAAACTGTCTCCAAGTCTTCTACTGAGCTTCAGCTGGCTCCTCGTAGTACTCCTTATTCTCAGTCAATGTCTCCAAGTATTTCCCGCTATCTAGGGTAAGCAAACCCCAGGAAATCAGAAAACTCCCGACAAGTACAAACAAGGAATGAAATATGCAATATGTGCAGAGCGCGCATATGTATATGAACAAGAGTAGGACATGCAATATGCAGTTACATGATACTTAATTTCATTAGACAACCATACATTTGTAGCATGAGTTTATCACTGAAATCTGTCACATAATATTCAAGTCATGATGATAAACATGCATTCACAAAAGCATAAGTATAGTCATAGCCTGGAGTAAGTCAAGTATAGCTAAACAATCAATCAGTAGTAATCATCACAATAAACACATAGCTACAATGTTAATTATGAAGATGTCCGTAGGGATTACTAATTAGGTGAGACTACCTCAACTGTCATGTGTAATAGAACGTACCCCATCTTACGCCTAATACGCATGTCAATTGGGTCCTAAGACGCGGAAACGATTGTGTTTCATATCACAACTTATTCTCGCATATCAATCAATGATTATCGTTGTTTGAAAACTGTTAATGAAAAAAGCGTACATGTACCTAGCAAGAAGTCACGTCAGGAGTAATATAGTATAGTAGTATATAGTTAGAATGAGCTCATCAATAACTCAGGTCACAAAATGACATGCATCATGTAATAACACATACCATCATATCTTGTATATAGGTAGGGGTACTCAAGTTACACTTTCTCAATTTTCACTATCAATTTTTCTCATATTAGTCCCATATTTTATCGTTTTTGCAACCAATTTTATTATAGAATATAAATATCCTTGCGTGAACCAAGAACAACCATGCTACTATGTCCTTGTCAAGCTCATATAGTCACCGTGTACCACTTTTTCAAGCAATTCTCAGTACATGTTTCACGCAAGCGTGTTCATATTCATGCGTTCATATTCAAAATGTTCTGTGGCAATTCCTATAACATGGTGTCTTTCTAAGTGATTGTCTAGCATGAAATAATTCTATAATAACTAGCACTAGTTAAACTAGTAGGAATGATCATGAAAGAGGGTCCTCTCATAATAAAATAAATACAAGTTATCTAAGAAAAGGATGCAAGTTTATAGTCATAAACATGATTTCTTATTGAATCAAGGAAAGAAGGGGATGCTAGGTACTTGCCTTTTGGATGATTGAGATCCAATACTTGATTTGGTGATGGCTCCTTTCTCCCTCCTAAAGTAGATGGATCTCTGAGTTGCAACGAATGTGTAGCTCTGATCTTCATGGTTCCAACGCTTCTAGAATTGCTCGAATCGGGTTTGAACGGCCGAGAGATGGCCGAAAAACCAAGCCGGATAGTTAACGGGTCTGGATAGCGGGTCGGTCGAGCTCTGGTGATGAGCGAGTCAGATCTGAGACTTCGTGGGTTTAACCATTTAAAACCGCTTCGCCTTCTCCTTGTTGAAATACATGCGGGTCGGGTGGTGATTTGGACCCAATAAGAAAGAAAAGAAAAAAGAAAGAAGAAGAAGAAGAAGAAAAAGAGAGAAGTGGAGGGGAAAAGTGGTGGCTCGCGACGGTGGCACAGTGAAGCGGCAGCGCCGGCGGGCCTGGCCGATCGACGACAGTGGCCGACGTGGCATGGAAGGGAAAGAAAGAAAAGAGAGGTGCAGGGCGAGAAATATACAAAGTGTGAGAGAGAGACATTGGGAGGAGAAAGAGAGATACAATGGGGGATAATGACGGTGGTGGAGTAAAAGGCGACGCATGGTGGCGGGCGAGGATGGCGAGACCTGCGGTGGAGGAAGAGGGAAGCGGTGGGAGCTTGGGCGGTTGCGAGCGTCGACGGAGAAGGGAAGATGGGTGCGGGAGAAGGTGGTGCGGCGGCTGCTCGACGAGGGTGAAGCTAGGGGTGGTGAGCACGGAGATGGAGAAGAGAGGGAGAGCTCGCTAGAGGTTGTGGGGTTGTGGGTCTGAACGGAGGGCGGAGACGATGGTGGTGGTGGCTGACGTGCTTGGAGTTGGGGGTGTTGCGAGACAAGAGGGTAGAGGTAGGTGCAGGTGGTGGTGATGAAGGAGGGCTCCGATGTTGGGTGAAGGAAGAAAATGAAGATGGTGATGGAAGCAGCGAGTACAGCGGCAAGCTACGGTTAAGGGAGAAAGGAAGAAGAGAGTGGAGAAATTATATAGAGAGAGGAAGAGAGTAGGCCTTGGCTGGTTGGGCTTGGGCCATTGGGCCTCTGATTTAGGGCTTGGAAAAAAAATAGTGAATGAGAAAGAAAAGAAATAAAAATAGGAAAAGAAATGGGCTTAGTTGATTGGGCTTGGGTGAAGAGAAGAATAACAATAATAACAACAACTACTACTACTACATATTAATAACAATTTAAAATAATTAATAATGATAATTCACACCAAATAATAATTAATCTCTCGATATCAATTATATATACATATTAAGATACTATTATTATAGTTAAATCATGCATTACAAAATATGAGTATTACAGATTTCATTAGTTGGCAGCTGTTATTCATTTTTCTGAATGTGTGTTATTGATGAGTACTTGTTGATTAAGTCAAAAATCTTGATTTCTCATGTGGAATTTTATGATTTTTAATTTTGAAATATTGCCTTTGGCACAAATTAGGGAGACTGGACTTTTGCTTGTTGACTAGTATTATTTTCTCTAATTCTGTAAGGTGTAAAGATATAAAGAATCATGCTCCTGATAAATACTTTAAATTTTATGACAACAATATGCTTTACTTTGATGTAACTCATAGGATGAGAAAATGGTCAAAGCAAGAGATCGTTTTGGGAGCATACCATTTAAAGGAAAGTTTAAACACAATTTTTGTGAGAAGGTATATGTTGGTTACAAGGGTCAAATCCAATTTATTTGGAATAATTGTCTTGAATATCGTAGTGTGTGAAAAAGTTCATGTTAGGTTTTAGAGAATAGACGGTTTAATCTTAGATCAGTATTGCTTCTCTTTATATAAATGGGAAATAAATAGAAAAATTCAAGAATACCCTTACACACTCTAATAGTTTCAAAAGAAGTTCAGGCATTAGTTGTTATGGCCATTGCGCCTAAAATAATATCTAAAGTCAGTCCAACTTCAAATGTTGAAGTAAGTCAAGGCACATCTTCTACTTCCAATGTTGGTGAATAATTGGATTAAGCCAACTGGACACAATAATATACTAAAAAAGATAATGATATGGTTGATAAATTTGTCATAAAAGCATTCATCATGGATAACATTGGCTACAATGTCATTCCGTCTCCATCATTCATTGCAATGTGTAAGGCAATTTCTAATCATGGATATACTTATGCACTACCAAGCTACTCAACACTCCGAAAAGATTGGTACCTAATGCTAGAAAAGATGTTGAGCAATATCATACAATAGTAGTGCAGCCATGGCTTACCACAGGATGTACTTTGATGTCAGACATATGGACGGACATGAAGGAAATGCCTTTTACAAATGTAATTACTTATTCTCCACATGGGACTATTTTCTTAAACTCATTGAGAGGTCAGCTGAAAAGAAGACAGATAGTCTATTAAGATATTCCTATACCTATTATTGAGGAGACGGATCCAGAATAGGTTGTGCAAATCATAACAAATAGTGCTCCAAATTATGGTCTTGCTTGTGAAATGGTTATTGGTTGGTTTCCTCGTATATATATAGGACTCGTTATGCCGGCCATGGAATCAACTACTTCTCGAACATATACATTGTGAAGTTGACTGGGTAAAGAAGATTCTTGATGATGCCAAAAGATGGTAGACTATTATGTATAGGCATAATCATCCTAAAGCCAATGCACATCCATACACAAGTTAAGTTGAAGAAGCCATGTAAAACTAGATTTGCATCTCAATTTTTAATGCTTCAATCAATCCTAGAAGTTGAAGATGGTATAAGATTGATGGTAGCATCACCAAAGTGAAGAGCCATGGATTAGAGTAAGAGGCAGCAGCTTTAAAAGCAACAAATATTATTCAGAGCACAAAGTTCTGGAATGAAGGCAAGGAGGAATGTGATCTGTACTTGAGCCACTGTCATCGTTCTTCATTTTGATGATGATGGGTCCACAGCAGGATATCTATATAAGCACTAAGTCAAGCTATTACCTTTCATGGCTGCAAATTCTAAATGATAAAATTCCAGAGCAACTTATATCATTGATTAGAGAAAAATTTCAAACTATAATCACTTATCACGTCAATGTTAGGTTCTACATGATCTTGATAGAGAAGCATCAGTTTTCTTAAAATGTGCACATGAAATCATATAATGTATCCTTGTACATAGTATGCCAATATTCAGAACTCACCATCAGGTCCTGCTTGGACAAATAACTCCCATGGTAGCTCCTCAGTAACATGTAACATGAAATAGTAAAAAGTAACAAGTGTCATATTTAAGCCATATGAGTAAATTCCACGAAACAGACATGTAGGAGCATACTTTACAAGAAAAAGAACTGGCCTTTACAACAGATGATATTATGCTAGTTATGCATTAAGATATTTATGCTCTACAGAGAATGACTACAAAAAATATCTAATATTTCTTATAAGATTTGACCAGCCCGTGAGACTGCAATCTTACAGTTCTGCACAAGCAAGAAAAAGTAGGACAGATTTGAGGCATCCGTCCAAGAAGAAAGGTAAATTAACTGAATTTCACTGCATCATATGGTAGGTGTTTTTAGAACTCAATGTGTGTGTATCACGTACAAGTTACCAAAACAGAGTATCCACCTAATGTCTTCTATGTTTCAAGAACAAGAACATTTCAAGATTTTTCAAAACTATCATACTGAAGGAGCATAGTTCTGATAAAAGAAATGAAAATAGATTCCAAAAGTGTAAGAAAAGAAAGCATAAAAACATTAGTCTACAGCTAAGCTGATAGATAACGGGAACCAAAGCCCTTAGAATCCTAGAATCCCACATGAGTATAATCGAATAAATCAGGCCTAACTGTATTTGAAGAACATATAATCAGGTGTGAAAAAGAAAAGAAAATGCCTAAGTGTGATTGGAGAACCATAAATCCGCTTTAGTAAGTGTAACCTTTTAAGTTTATATAGAGCTTCAAATCGAAGGATTCGATGAAGTGAAATACAAACACAAATATGTTTTAGATAACTAGCTTCAACTGTACAATTGTGAATTCAGGAATATATGAGGTAAGCCATGTGTGATACACTGTAACACTGTTAGTATTTTAAGATATATGACTATAATACAGGAACATGACAGTTATTGATGAAAAATGATACACATCTATGACGCACACCTGATATCAACTGTGTCCTGTAATATAAAGCTGGTATATAAAACACAACATGCAGTACCTCTGAGAATGTGTGTGATAAAAATTGTTTCTTCAATGGCTGTGGAAACTGGGAACCATTGTGGAAACATTTTCCTTTCGGTTTTCTTTAAAGAGGAAAATCAGTAATTTACCCATAAGGAACTAGGACCCCCAATATACTTTTTACTAATTTCTCCGAGGAAAGGGTAAGGAGGAACATAAAGTTCTACATTTAACCTTCAATGGGTAAAATGTATTTGATCTAGGTAACCTCTTACTTCAAGCTATAACAAACAAATTGAAGTTCACATGTAAATAGCGAACTAGCGTACATTATCTAGATTTGCTCATTGAAAATGTTCGACACTAACTTCACCAAAAGCTAGAGCCAGCAGGCCAAGAACTAACAATATTTATCATGCCAGCTTAAATGCAGCTTCCGCGAATGAAAAGCAGAAATAAATGGGGATGACATAAGTCTTAATTTGTGATAGGTGAACTTTAAAAGCATGATGCTTCTTTACAATGTCAGTAACCACTTTACTGAAGCTCGAGTTATTAGGCTGTTGGCCGACATGTATATCAAGCCAACCTAAGCATATGCCTTCTACATTATAGAATTATTTCCAAAAACCCATAGATAGAAAGGAGGGATGTCTCATCTATTGTTGTGAGTTACAAGATATTTTGAACAAAAGTTTTCTGGCATAAGAGGATCTAACTTGGGATTACTTTGCTAACCTATCCAAAAATGTTCATTTTCAGTTGATACTGAAACCAAACTTAGCCATTCCTCAGAAACCAAAGCTAGTCATTCCTCAGAAACCAAAGCTAGCCTATGAATTTACTTAAAACAGTATAAAACTTTAAGGTAAATGAAGTATTGTATCCAAAGAATAACAAAAGCAAATTTACATCCTCGCATTTTTTTCATATAACTTTTTTTTTCCTTGCACAAATGAAAAAAAAAGTCATTAAGATTACGCCTGACTTGAGAATTTTACATAGTTTTAATAATAAGAAAAGCTCCATATATGGCTTTTGTTATTTATCCCAAGGATACTTTTCTTTAGACTATGAAGGATGAGTTTTCTGAAAACAGACTGCTTCACAGATAAGTTGGTGAAGACTCATGCTTCAGATTTAAGCAACTCCAATACTAAGGTTGGTTTAGTGAGCTTTTGAGAAACCAAAGAGGTCTGTGAGCAATATAAAAATGAAGAAAGTTATGAGAAGAAGCTTTCAGAAAACACACACCTAATAATGATCTGGGATCAGGTCATATTAAATTTTGCATTTCAATGTTACATTTCCTTGGATCATGTGATGTTTTCCAGCTGATTTTTGTAAATGACTTTTAAAATTACCTAGGGGTTAGTATTTAGTGATTGAGATTATAATATCATTATGTATAATGTTCATTCTTCTGATAAAATGAACAATCTAATATGAGTCACGAACTGACCAGAAATCAGCTGGAAGAGGTCGTCCATTCACCATGCATAAAACAATTATTAGTATACTGAGTTAGGAGTGCAGAGAAAGGTCATAACGGATGCAGATGGGCTTGATTAATCTCTATTCCCATAATTTCATCAAACTGAAATGGTCTGAATCAAAGTCAAATGGATCAGGCAACAGACAAGACAAAATTTTATGTTGGATCATAGGTTGCATTGTATATCAACACCCCCAGCCATCTAGCATATAATATCCACATTGCACGCATCAAGCTAATATCATGGTAAAGCATTTAGAGGAACAGTCATCTTAATGATACATATGTTGTTAAGAAAATCTAAATTGTTCCCCTCAAGAAAAAGAAAATCTAATTTGTAACTACAAGATTTCATTCCGCTACCAACCTTTTCAACAAGATGTATCTTTGATTTATCCTAAGCAGTGAAAATGATTACTCCTAGATGTATCTTTGACATTATAGAATGAACTATAACTTCATTTCTTCTCATAAACTTGCTAAAGTTATGTTACATATGTTCCATTTCCATTCTGCCATTTCGAAATCATTTAGATTTTAAAGTTTATATCCACCTTTCTATAATGGAAATTAACCCTTGTTTAGTATCACCAACTAACTAGGGTGTGCCATGTGCCTTCAAGAGCAATGGCAGGGAAAGATCATAGGCCCTATTTGCACACAACATGATGAAACTACCTCTCATCTTTTTCTGCAGTTCCAGGATGTTCAAAGAGATTTCTCCACTTTGTTACTAGCTTTGGAATATGGTTTCAAATAAACCACCCCCCCCCCCCCCCACACACACACACACAGAGCAAACAATATTGTATCAGGTTTTGACGTACCTGATACAAATTAACCTTATATATCGGGGGTGATATTGCCGATATGGGGTTGATATGGCCAGTATTGACCGTCGATGTTGATGAATTGATACTGAAAACTATTAGCTGATATCGATACACATTCCGAGATTTCAAACCATGGTTAGTAACTTACATGAGAACATATAAGATGCATTTTCAAATTGGATAAGAGAAGTACTAATATCAAGGCAAGATGGTTGAAGTGTTAAGACATTTGGTTTGGAGCCTACTTGTGAGTGGTATGGTTGTAGAGAAATAACCAAGTGTTTAAAAACAAAGATGGAAGTGTGCATTCCATACTTCAAAAGATAATTTTACTGGTTTCCTTTTGGATTCACAGGTTTTAAGGGGCCTATAAAGAGGACATGGGCAGAGCTGCCTCCACCTATGAGACATGTTGCATCTGATTAAAGAGCTAACCTAAGAAGGCTATGGGGTTAGCTATTGATACCAGTCACTGCTGGTATGGAGCTAGAAAAACTGCTGTGATCTTATGTATTAAATATCTATTGTTTTCAGTCAACAATTTTGTTGGCAATTTTGTATTATACTCCTTAACCTATATTAAATGAGGTGGACGGTATGCCCTACTTAATTTCTCAAACTAAAGACTCACCGACTACTGCAATATGAACTGCAAATAACATAGACCATGGAACTTCAGCCTCAATATCCTTGTATGTCCATCCATGTTTAAACCTAGGAGATAAGGATTTATGTAGATCCTTGGGGCAAGCTATCGTAATAAGCTATGAAGCATGGACACAGACACGGGACATGGATATGACACGACACGAACACGGAGACACAGCAAATTCTTAAAATGTAAAATACGAGGCACGGTGATATGGGTATGTGTGTGTATCTATACGCATATCAAAACCCATAGTGGTTAGGATGTGTTCTATTGAAAGTAAAATAAAAACATAAAATAAAATCTAAATGTTTTACATTTATAGCTCCTAATAAAGTAACAAGAAAAAAAATCTAAAATAAATATAATTAATACCTCACTTCATTCGTGATGTGTTTAGATTCTACTAACATAGTATTTGCTCATATCGAAGAGATATTCTTTTTCATGTTTATTTAAGCAACATGTGACTTTTAGGTACCCATCACATAATCGTTAGATTTTATTTAAAGCCGACAAGGTGTTTGACACATATACGATTCTAAATTTCGACATGGCTTCAGAGTGTCTTGCAAGTGTCAATATCCGACATGTGTCCAACACGGACACGACACCTACTTTGAACTGTTCGCGCTTCATAACAAGGAATGGCTATGTATACCCAGTGCCCGATGTTCACAATGAGAAGAATCAGATTTAGTGCATCGTAATGAAAACATAGAATATGATTGAGAAAAACTTAACATGCTAGGATCGAGTAGTTATGTTAGATATTTCACATACTAAACATCGATGGTTATCCTAGAAGTTGGAAATTGAAAGACTATGAAGGTTCTAGTGCTAAATCCTCCTCCAATGGTTTAGGCCCGTTTAATTACGAGGAATTGCAATTCCAGATCTCTTCCAATTCATGAAATTAAGAATTAAGGAATTGTAATCCACCTTGTTTGGATGCCAAAAATATGTTTAACGCAAATCTTGTGCTTGTTAATGGAATTGAAGTTAATTTGATTTCCTACATTTGGTTTTGGATGCAAGTTTTTATAAAATCACCTTCTAGTAGAAGGTGATGCTACATTCCGAAAGATAGCTTAACTTAATTTTCTGTAGAAAATCTTATATTTTTTCATATTCTAATAGCAGCTTTTGAGGGGCCGCTAATCAATTTCAAAATCACAATTAAATCTTGTAAACTTTACATTGTTAAGTGAATGTGTTGGGATAACAACACGGACTTCGTGAACTAGAAGTCACCCGTTGTGTACTGGATCCCAATTCAGCATGAAATTGGAAGTTTGTCACCTCTACACCAACCAAACAATGGATTTGAATCAAATCCAGAAATACTTCTAATTCACAACGACCAAACAATGACGTTCAACAATGGGGATTGAGATGCTCTGCGCATGAGAACCGGAATTCCCAAAAACTAGTCAGACGCCAAAAACTGTTAACAAACAACTATAATTTCTTCAACAGAGGCTATTTGGTAGCGTTCACAAGTAATATGCAGTCCAAATAGAGTATCACCAAGATCAGCATTCATACTGCAACATTCAAAAATCATCATCATACGTTTGTTGATAACATTGGGGAAACCTAGTTCGGTTTGAAGTTATGGAGTCATGCAAAACAAAAAGACGATTTCTAGAAACACAAGGCGTGGAATCATTGCAGGAAGCAGTACAGTGATTCAAAAATAAGAGAAAAAAGATCATATAAATGAGAAAAAGGGGAGAGAGAGAAAGTACTGGTGGGTCGAGATTGCCGACAGGTGGTGGCGCCCCAGTTTCTCTCAGCGGAGTGCTGGCCGGCTTCCACCCGTGGAGAGATCCGTATCGCCATTATTTAACTACACGCCTCCCTCTCTCTCCTCCCCTCCCCCCCCCCTCGCTCTAGCTGGCTGCTGCTAGAGTTGGGGAACGGACGTTGCTACCCCAATAATGATGAAGGCCCCCAAATATTTACAAGTGTGCCATTTTTTTTTTTTTTACATTTTTACTCATGGTGAAATGTCAAAAAAAACCCCTCCTTTCTTCCACCTTTCACTGACCCCTTCCCCCTCCTTCTCAGGCAAACCCCCCCGCCCCCCCCCCCCCCCCCCCCCGCGCGCTACCCCCTTCTTCCTCACGCCCCCAGCTCCCCCCCCCTCCTCGCGCTCCTTCTCCTGCCCTTCCCTCCCCCTTTGTTCGGCCGCGCCGACCGAACTGATCACTCTCCGTTAGGGGAGCGCGGAGAAGGGGAGGTCGGAGGGAGGGGTGGCCGACGAGAGGAGGCCGGGAAAGGGGTCATTGGCGGGAGGTGTCACCGGCGATGGGAGGGAGAAGGGGTCCTCTGGCCTGGGAGGGAGAGGAGAAAAGAAGAAGAGGGTGTTATGGGGTTTTTTGAATTGTTTGGGAGTGCCTTAATCAAATTTGGAGGTGCCCTAATCCATGGGGGACTTTCCTCATTCTTGGGGGTAGCAATATCCGTTCCCTTAGAGTTGTCTCAAAAATCTCGAAAACACAGGCCGCAGCAGACTCTGCCCTTTCTATGACGGGGGTTGACATGTGGAATGCATGTAAAAACTAGTATATCATTGTCGACAGTGAAAAATCGATCGACGATTATAATTGGCGAAAGAGTGGCGACAATTAGAGAGACAGAGAAGGGCAGAGAGGGGGGGAGGGAGAGTGAGAGAGAAGGGAAAGGGAAAATGAGAGGGAAGTGGTTGTGGACAGAGAGGAGAAAGGAGAAAGAAGGGGAGGTGAAAGAGGTGGGGGTGGCGGCACAAGTAACAATAGCGAATGAGCGAGACGAAGGATCGGGTATTGCCCTCTCTCTCCCCGCGGAAGAAGAAGACAGGAAAACAGACTGATGGATGAACAGACAAATTTTGTATAAGAGTCACGGGAGAAAACCTCCATTTCTGTAACGCCCCGGTCCCGTGGGTACGGAGACGTTAGTGCAACGTATAAACCTAGGTCAAAAATACTCTCATATATATACGCTAGCATTAATACATGCAAGAATCAGAGCATGAAAGTACGTGGTGCATTATACATTCCAACATATGAGTACAATTACAAAGTTATCACAAGATATGACACAATATTACTTGAATATTACTTCACCGATAGGCGCAAATGTGAGAATAAAAAGAGATATACAATGATAAATAGTATAAAGTGCGCTCACGAGTTATAAAAGGAAAACTTGAGAGACAAGTAGGGAGCCTGGAAGAATAGGGTTCCGGACTTGTCTTCCGCTAATCCACTATGCTTTCACTGCGCCACTCTGATCAAAGTGAGAATCTACAAGCTCCAAGCTCCTAGATCTGGACATGAGAATTCAGGGGAGTCAGAAACTCCCAATGAGTGGTATGGTGAATGCCAAGTGGCGTACAGGGACAAGCACACGTGTGTAGATAAATCCGAATCAAAAGTATGTATTAAAAATCATGTCATGAGCATACACACCCGTACATGAATAGGGCATCAAGTAATAAGATGTATAGAAGTGACAAAACCAGTTGTACGGACTCAGTAGGTGGATTCATGAGATTGATACCTCGAGGGGATAATTCAAAAAAGAAACCCTCATCTATATACTATATTACCTCATGTCTCCATCTACTGAGCACGCACAGCCTGAGCTGTCCACAGTAACAGCTAAAGAGAACAGTGTGAATCATCAGGAAGCAGTAATTATATGGTAACTAAAGAATACATATAAAATTATGAATAAGTAAGTTAGGAGATTAGGTACAGCAGGCAAGAGACAAGCTGTGTACAATATGATATAGCATGAGATCAGTGAAGTAGTACACAGGTGGTAAAGCCAAGAATATATAATATAATAATAATATTAGTAAAACCGAAAATCCAAATAAAAACCTGATGAAAGTAAATACAGCAAAACTAGCAGTACAACACAGATTACGGCTTCATTAGATAACTACGTCGAAGGAATAATCCAAACAAGAAAACCCTCATCTATATACCATATACCTCACTTCGCCGTAATCTGAGTGTAGACAACTTGAATTGCAAAACAACACGACGAATTATTGATTAGCATCTTATTATTAATATTACTTGTCTTACCTATATATCTAGGTATGTGCCCTAACATCCCAACACACATACATCCATATATGAGTAAGCCGAGGTTGATATTGAAAACTGACGATGAAATAACGAGTTATGTTTACAGTGGGTTTCATACATACCCGGGACCACGATCCAAGATGTTTCGGAGCTGACCCAAAACCTGCCGCTAGGCAAACAGGAAGGTGGGCCTTATATTATGCCCACTCAGGAATGTAACATAAGGTAGGAAGTAGGGAGTCAGCGCTCCCATCGAACACCTCGAGGCCCTCAGGTAAATCTGAAAGTTTTAGTTGCACAACATACCTAATACCACTTGAAGTCCATCAGTTTTCTCTTACCCGATGTAGGTTGTTTTTTTTCGTGTTTATTATGTAGTTACCTGTAACGCCCCGATCCTGCGGGTACGGAGACGTTACTGCGACGTATATACGCAAGTCAGAAGTACCTTCACGTATATACGCTAAGCATCAGTACAGGCAAGAATCAGAGTACGGAAGCAAGTGGTGCATTATACATTCCAACACATGAGTACAATTACAAAGTTAACACCAGAGGTGATCCGATATTACAATAATATTACATCACCAGAATGGCGCAATTGCGGGAATACAAGGGATGTACAAGAGTGAACAGTATAAATGGCGCTCACGAGTTTACTAAAGGAAAACTCGAGAGGCACACAGGGGGCCTGGAAGGATGGAGCTTCGGATGATCTGCTGGAAATCCACGCTACCGCTGCGCCACTCTAATCAGCAACTGGGCGAATCCACACGCTCCAAGCTCCAAGACCTGGACATGAGGATCCAGGGGAGTCAGATGAAACTCCCCAGGCGAGTGGTGATACAAAAGCCAGATGGCGTGATGAGATAAGTACAAGTGTATCGATAAAACCGAATCATAATCATGTATTGAAAACTGTGTCGTGAGCATAAGCATGTATAGGCAGGTAGATATATAACAAGTGATATCAAGCAGGAAGTACTCATGGTATGGTAAGATAGGAGCAGGTAAAGAGATGAGAAGTAGAGTAGATAGGATAACACCAGATATCTCCTAAACTAACATAAAACCGATAAAAACCGATAAAATCGAATAAAGCCGATTACAAGCAAAACTGATCGTACAAGTTTAGGTCACGGCTCCATGAGACTAGTACATCGAAGGAATAATCCAAATAAGGAAACCCTCATCTATATACCTTTATCTCATGTCACCGTAATCCAAGCGCATACAACCCGGATTGCAAAACGACACAACAATATCATATTAGCATATTATTATAATTGAGGCCGTCTAAGTTGTAGGTTTTAGTATGTGTCCCATTCCACATACTTCCACTCACAACTTATATAGCAAGTTATTTGGAAACTGATAAAGTTCGATGAATCATGTTTCGAATGGGCCCCGTACATGCCCGGGACAACGGTTCAGGAGTATCCGGTGCTGAGCCGGAACGTACCGCTAGGTACCGGGACTTATGGTCGCCCGAACAGGAATAGAGTATCGCAGATCCCATAGAAATAGGCCTAGGGCGTGTGCATACCCGGCAGGAATAATCAGGAGTAGGGGTGCCAGCACACCCCACGGAATCCCTGGTGGCCGCCAGGTGATCCCTCAAGTATTTGGCCACGCGCGGCTCGATAAGACCACCATAAACATGATTACTCAGGGCCCATCAGTTTCCCCCAAACCAGGTACAAGTTGTCTTATAATAATTTAATATGTGATTATCAATTTACGGGAAAAGCAGGTACAAGACATGATCAGGAGTTCAGGAGTACATAACAAGAATCATAACAGGAGATCAGGTACGGACAGGAGGTGATCCTACAGATTCAAGAGGTGGCCCCACAGATTCAAGAGGTGGCCCCCACCACGAGTATGATGTGGCACTTTGCTCCGTGTGGCACTTTGCTCTGAGGGGATGGATTCTAGAGGTGGCCCCCACAGATTCAAGAGGTGGCCCCCACCACGTGTGTGATGTGGCACTTTGTTCCGTGTGGCACTTAGTTCCATTCAGGATAACAGGTCACTGTATACAATACAGGATAACAAGGCAGGATTCCCGTAAACGTGATAATCACAAGGTCAAGTATATCATGCTGGGTGTCAAGTGATAGCATGACAGGAGGGTGATATTAGGCAGGTAACCAGTCATGTCAAGCGATTGATATTAGTCCGGTGGCAAGTCATATCATAACAAGAGGTCTTGCCAAGTGGTAGCATGTCCGATGTTAGGTGATAACAAATCAGTTGTCAGGTGATATACATGTGTTAAATAGCAACATATAAATGACAGGATGAAGTAGTGGCATGTAGTAAAGCAGTAACTGAGCACAACCAAGCGGAGCTGAGCAAGCTGGAAATACAGACAGCAAACAGGATTTAACCCTGGAGCGTCTGGCAAGGTTACCGGGACAACTCGGCTTAAAGTGCGAGTAGGAAATCCGGCAGCATCCTGCCTAGACGAATCTAGTGGTAAAGCGCTGAACGCTGATCATGATAACCAGGCGGAGCTGAAGACCTAACGGTCCCAATCACTTCCCTTTCGAGATAGTGAGTGACCGGAGGTTAAAGGCTGGGAGACCTGCAATGTTAGTACCACATGAACAATAAATAAACTACCATAATACAAGCATTCGTCACAAAGCAATACATGTCCAGACATTGGCACTCGGCCATACACAAATACAGGGACTCAGCCCAATACATGATACAATGAAAACATGGAGTAAAACACATGTCGACCCGACAAAGCGGGGAAACCCAAATGGAGGCGAGAGCGAGAACACTCGCCTAAATCACCAGAAATGCCGAAAGGTCCGAAATCCACGGAACTCGGGACGCGCCATAATTATGGAAGGAGAGAGTGCACAGGGAGACGCGGGTTTTTGAGGGTGAAACGCGAGGGTTCGCAGACGCGGGAGTTAGCGTCGCGAAAATAGCAGACACGGGAATCACAGACGCGGGAATAGCAGACGCAGGGTTCGCGTCGCAAGAATGGCAGACGCGGGAATAGCAGACGCGGGATAGCAGACGCGGGGTTCGCGTCGCATAGATGCCACAAAATGCGAGGTCTGCGTTCAAGTGCGGATGTGAGGAAAACGCGGACGTGGACATGGGTTCTGAGTCGCGTTAACATAAGAAGAACACAAACGCGGGAATAGACTCTGCGTCGTGTCAATACAGAAACGCGCGGAGCGCGTTAAGGGATTGCCCAGACGCGGGGTTGAGATCCGCGTTAGGAAACAAACAGAGAGGAGGAAAGGTGATTCCTTTGCTGCGCCCGACGAAGGGAAGTTCGGCCCCAATCCAAAAGGAGGGTACCGGCCCTAAGTCTTGCCGCCGGAGAAGAAACACGGCCACAATCCAAAGGAGTGGCCGGTCTTCACGAAGTGATGGAGGGAGGTTGAAGGTGGTATACTTGGTGATGGCTAAAGTAGTGTATATGGAGGTGGAGATGGTGGACAAAGGAAGCAAGAGGAGGAGGCTCTCTTGGTGGCTTCTCTGTTGGAGGCTGCAGGAAGCAAGGAAGAAGAAGAAGAAGAAGAAAATGAAGAAAGAAAGAAGGAGAGGGGTATTTATAGGAGTTGGATTGAGAAGGTGATGCAAATAAATAAAAGAGAGGGGGTTTTTGTAAATTGGGGGAATTAGGTGGCTCTCTCTCTTGGCCACTTGGCTGGTTGTGATGATGAGAAAGGAGTTGGAATATCAAGGAGAAGACTTTTTGGAAGAGAGGTAATAAATGAAGAGAGAGAAAGGGATGGGGTAAGATAAAGGTATATGAATAAACTAATGTTGCACACCTTATAACACAAAGAAACAATGGAGGGGATTCTTGCGTTTCCCCCATGAAACGCAGCACTCTTCTGCGTTTAGGCCAAATGGGCTAAACGAAGTGATTAAAGCTGCGTTTAGAGAAGGCTGCGTCCAACAGAGGAGAGAGAAAGTCATGATACTTGATGGGGTTTGATCTGAAGTGCATTAAATGCAACATGGGGAGGATCTTCACAATAAATGCAGAATCCCAGGTAGGTGAGATCCGCGTTTGAGAAAGGAGAGAGAAAATGGGGAAAAGACAAAGTGGAATACATGGGGCAATCTCCTCGGTAACTGGGAAAATACTGAAAACTCCGGAAAAGGTTCAAAAATAAAGTAACTTGAAAAGTTTCCCAAAAATTCTCAAAAATCATAAATATTATAAAATGATTTTTGGTGAAATCAGTTTTCAGATATTCAATCTCATTTTCCAAATAAAAATCATAAGGTCAGCCGTCAATCTCGGTATACACCGGATTGGCCGGATTTTAATAAAATCTGATAAATCCCAGAAAATGCATTTGAATAGAAAATAGGATTTTAAGAAATAATGTCTAAAGACACTTCTGGAGATTCCAAACTGTTTGTAAATTAAAATCCGGGAATCGGTCAACGGTACTGGCCAATACCGGTTTTGAAGATTTACAACTTAATTCAGGAAAATTCTAGAAAATCATATAAAATTCAGAATATTGGAAAACGATATTTAAAACTGAAATCGGTCAAATCGAAATACCAAAATGTCCAAACCGAGCAATACTCTGGGATCGGGCCTTCGGTTCAAACTAAGGTTGACTCCGAATCCACGAATCCAAATCCAAGACAAAAGAATTCATAATACAAAACAAATACGGAAGTAAATCACAAAATACGATCGAGAAATCTGAACACGCAACTAAGTACGTATTCCAGGAACGGGGTGTTACAATCCATCCACCTTACAAAAAATTTGCGTCCTCGCAATTTCGATAAGGGGTAAATTGAACACGAAGAGGACAAGGGTGGAATTTATACCAATTAAGACATGAAGCACTATAGGTAGGGCCCTCAAGTTGACTGATCAATAACCAGAATATAGAAATCTTCTGCACTTCCGGCTGTATAAATCTTCGAACAATGCGAATAATACTGACTGACTGACTGACTGATAACACAGCTTAGCAATAGAATTCCAGCTGTACCGCATACTTAGTATCACTCTGAGAATGAGCCAGAACACCAAAGATAAAGAAAACCCTGATAGTCCTGAGCATAATAAGGAAGGCCGATAATTAAGAATTCTGAATACCAGGCATCAATCACTCTGAAAGATATAGCCGAGAATATAGAATACCCGTAGAAAATCCCGATTACTGATTTCTGAAAGATAACCCGTTCGAGATCAATCCTGAGAATACCCGAGTTTCATAGAGTTGGCCGAAGAGATCATATCATAGCTTCATCCAGAACCAGCCACTACCTCTCTAGTATATTCATATCTTAAATTGGTATAAAGGCTTCGAAAAACCAAAACAGGGGAAGGATGGAAAAGATTAGGAATCAAAGGAAAGATGATCAAGAAAAATAGATAACCCTGTACTTGTAGTTGGATTGTATAACCAGGACTCATGCATTCCAGTTGCAAATTTCTTTACCATTAATTTGCCGTCTGGACGTACTTAGGAAGTGAGAGCCTAAGCTCTGATACCAACCTGTAACGCCCCGATCCTGCGGGTACGGAGACGTTACTGCGACGTATATACGCAAGTCAGAAGTACCTTCACGTATATACGCTAAGCATCAGTACAGGCAAGAATCAGAGTACGGAAGCAAGTGGTGCATTATACATTCCAACACATGAGTACAATTACAAAGTTAACACCAGAGGTGATCCGATATTACAATAATATTACATCACCAGAATGGCGCAATTGCGGGAATACAAGGGATGTACAAGAGTGAACAGTATAAATGGCGCTCACGAGTTTACTAAAGGAAAACTCGAGAGGCACACAGGGGGCCTGGAAGGATGGAGCTTCGGATGATCTGCTGGAAATCCACGCTACCGCTGCGCCACTCTAATCAGCAACTGGGCGAATCCACACGCTCCAAGCTCCAAGATCTGGACATGAGGATCCAGGGGAGTCAGATGAAACTCCCCAGGCGAGTGGTGATACAAAAGCCAGATGGCGTGCTGAGATAAGTACAAGTGTATCGATAAAACCGAATCATAATCATGTATTGAAAACTGTGTCGTGAGCATAAGCATGTATAGGCAGGTAGATATATAACAAGTGATATCAAGCAGGAAGTACTCATGGTATGGTAAGATAGGAGCAGGTAAAGAGATGAGAAGTAGAGTAGATAGGATAACACCAGATATTTCCTAAACTAACATAAAACCGATAAAAACCGATAAAACCGAATAAAGCCGATTACAAGCAAAACTGATCGTACAAGTTTAGGTCACGGCTCCATGAGACTAGTACATCGAAGGAATAATCCAAACAAGGAAACCCTCATCTATATACCTTTATCTCATGTCACCATAATCCAAGCGCATACAACCCGGATTGCAAAACGACACAACAGTATCATATTAGCATATTATTATAATTGAGGCCGTCTAAGTTGTAGGTTTTAGTATGTGTCCCATTCCACATACTTCCACTCACAACTTATATAGCAAGTTATTTGGAAACTGATAAAGTTCGATGAATCATGTTTCGGATGGGCCCCGTACATGCCCGGGACAACGGTTCAGGAGTATCCGGTGCTGAGCCGGAACGTACCGCTAGGTACCGGGACTTATGGTCGCCCGAACAGGAATAGAGTATCGCAGATCCCATAGAAATAGGCCTAGGGCGTGTGCATACCCGGCAGGAATAATCAGGAGTAGGGGTGCCAGCACACCCCACGGAATCCCTGGTGGCCGCCAGGTGATCCCTCAAGTATTTGGCCACGCGCGGCTCGATAAGACCACCATAAACATGATTACTCAGGGCCCATCAGTTTCCCCCAAACCAGGTACAAGTTGTCTTATAATAATTTAATATGTGATTATCAATTTACGGGAAAAGCAGGTACAAGACATGATCAGGAGTTCAGGAGTACATAACAAGAATCATAACAGGAGATCAGGTACGGACAGGAGGTGATCCTACAGATTCAAGAGGTGGCCCCACAGATTCAAGAGGTGGCCCCCACCACGAGTGTGATATGGCACTTTGCTCCGTGTGGCACTTTGCTCTGAGGGGATGGATTCTAGAGGTGGCCCCCACAGATTCAAGAGGTGGCCCCCACCACGTGTGTGATGTGGCACTTTGTTCCGTATGGCACTTAGTTCCATTCAGGATAACAGGTCACTGTATACAATACAGGATAACAAGGCAGGATTCCCGTAAACGTGATAATCACAAGGTCAAGTATATCATGCTGGGTGTCAAGTGATAGCATGACAGGAGGGTGATATTAGGCAGGTAACCAGTCATGTCAAGCGATTGATATTAGTCCGGTGGCAAGTCATATCATAACAAGAGGTCTTGCCAGTGGTAGCATGTCCGATGTTAGGTGATAACAAATCAGTTGTCAGGTGATATACATGTGTTAAATAGCAACATATAAATGACAGGATGAAGTAGTGGCATGTAGTAAAGCAGTAACTGAGCACAACCAAGCGGAGCTGAGCAAGCTGGAAATACAGACAGCAAACAGGATTTAACCCTGGAGCGTCTGTCAAGGTTATCGGGACAACTCGGCTTAAAGTGCGAGTAGAAAATCCGGCAGCATCCCGCCTAGACGAATCTAGTGGTAAAGCGCTGAACGCTGATCATGATAACCAGGCGGAGCTGAAGACCTAACGGTCCCAATCACTTCCCTTTCGAGATAGTGAGTGACCGGAGGTTAAAGGCTGGAAGACCTGCAATGTTAGTACCACATGAACAATAAATAAACTACCATAATACAAGCATTCGTCACAAAGCAATACATGTCCAGACATTGGCACTCGGCCATACACAAATACAGGGACTCAGCCCAATACATGATACAATGAAAACATGGAGTAAAACACATGTCGACCCGACAAAGCGGGGAAACCCAAATAGAGGCGAGAGCGAGAACACTCGCCTAAATCACCAGAAATACCGAAAGGTCCGAAATCCACGGAACTCGGGACGCGCCATAATTATGGAAGGAGAGAGTGCACAGGGAGACGCGGGTTTTTGAGGGTGAAACGCGAGGGTTCGCAGACGCGGGAGTTAGCGTCGCGAAAATAGCAGACACGGGAATCACAGACGCGGGAATAGCAGACGCAGGGTTCGCGTCGCAAGAATGGCAGACGCGGGAATAGCAGACGCGGGATAGCAGACGCGGGGTTCGCGTCGCATAGATGCCACAAACGCGAGGTCTGCGTTCAAGTGCGGATGTGAGGAAAACGCGGACGTGGACATGGGTTCTGAGTCGCGTTAACATAAGAAGAACACAAATGCGGGAATAGACTCTGCGTCGTGTCAATACAGAAACGCGCGGAGCGCGTTAAGGGATTGCCCAGACGCGGGGTTGAGATCCGCGTTAGGAAACAAACAGAGAGGAGGAAAGGTGATTCCTTTGCTGCGCCCGACGAAGGGAAGTTCGGCCCCAATCCAAAAGGAGGGTACCGGCCCTAAGTCTTGCCGCCGGAGAAGAAACACGGCCACAATCCAAAGGAGTGGCCGGTCTTCACGAAGTGATGGAGGGAGGTTGAAGGTGGTATACTTGGTGATGGCTAAAGTAGTGTATATGGAGGTGGAGATGGTGGACAAAGGAAGCAAGAGGAGGAGGCTCTCTTGGTGGCTTCTCTGTTGGAGGCTGCAGGAAGCAAGGAAGAAGAAGAAGAAGAAGAAAATGAAGAAAGAAAGAAGGAGAGGGGTATTTATAGGAGTTGGATTGAGAAGGTGATGCAAATAAATAAAAGAGAGGGGGTTTTTGTAAATTGGGGGAATTAGGTGGCTCTCTCTCTTGGCCACTTGGCTGGTTGTGATGATGAGAAAGGAGTTGGAATATCAAGGAGAAGACTTTTTGGAAGAGAGGTAATAAATAAAGAGAGAGAAAGGGATGGGGTAAGATAAAGGTATATGAATAAACTAATGTTGCACACCTTATAACACAAAGAAACAATGGAGGGGATTCTTGCGTTTCCCCCCATGAAATGCAGCACTCTTCTGCGTTTAGGCCAAATGGGCTAAACGAAGTGATTAAAGCTGCGTTTAGAGAAGGCTGCGTCCAACAGAGGAGAGAGAAAGTCATGATACTTGATGGGGTTTGATCTGAAGTGCATTAAATGCAACATGGGGAGGATCTTCACAATAAATGCAGAATCCCAGGTAGGTGAGATCCGCGTTTGAGGAAGGAGAGAGAAAATGGGGAAAAGACAAAGTGGAATACATGGGGCAATCTCCTCGGTAACTGGGAAAATACTGAAAACTCCGGAAAAGGTTCAAAAAATAAAGTAACTTGAAAAGTTTTCCAAAAATTCTCAAAAATCATAAATATTATAAAATAATTTTTGGTGAAATCGGTTTTCAGATATTCAATCTCATTTTTCAAATAAAAATCATAAGGTCAGCCGTCAATCTCGGTATACACCGGATTGGCCGGATTTTAATAAAATCTGATAAATTCCAGAAAATGCATTTGAATAGAAAATAGGATTTTAAGAAATAATGTCTAAAGACACTTCTGGAGATTCCAAACCGTTTGTAAATTAAAATCCGGGAATCGGTCAACGGTACTGGCCAATACCGGTTTTGAAGATTTACAACTTAATTCAGGAAAATTCCAGAAAATCATATAAAATCCAGAATATTGGAAAATGATGTTTAAAACTGAAATCGGTCAAATTGGAATACCAGAATGTTCAAACCGAGCAATACTCTGGGATCGGGCCTTCGGTTCAAACTAAGGTTGACTCCGAATCCACGAATCCAAATCCAAGACAAAAGAATTCATAATACAAAACAAATACGGAAGTAAATCACAAAATACGATCGAGAAATCTGAACACGCAACTAAGTACGTATTCCAGGAACGGGGTGTTACATTATCAATTTACGAGAATGGTAGGAGCAGGACAGGTTCAAGAAGTTATAGGAGTACATAAGTATTATAGATTCAGGTTACTGTATATAATATAGGATAAAGGTACAGGATTCTAGTAAATGTGATAATCACAGGTCAAGATGTAACATGACAGGTGGCAGGTGACAAGTGATATTATAACAAGGGCAGGTGTCAAGTTGTAGCATGTCAGGAGTCATGTGGCAAGCAATAACATGCAGGTGTCAGGTGATCACAAGCAAGCGATAACACATTAAGTAAATAAGAACAGATGATATCATTATCATATATCATAATGTAGGAAAACGGTATCGATACAGGGGATCGATACAAATACAAGAAAGCAATAAAATTTTGGAAAACTATTCAAGTAAAGTTTCAAACTCTTTACAACCGTCAAAATAAAAGAGTTAATCAAGTTATCAAGTAGACAAGCGAGTAAATAAGCAAGCGAACATACAAGCGAAGCTAAACAAGCTGGGGACATGATCGACAAATAGGGTTTAATCACTAAAGCACCTGGTGGAACTCAGGGACGACTCGGCTTAAGATGCGAATCTAAAATCTGACAGAGTCCCGCCTAAGCGTGTTTAGTGGTAAAACGTTGAGCGCTAAGCTGCCTTTCCAGACATAGCTAGAAAGTCCAGAGGACTTTAATAAATCTCGGAGAGGTTAAGCCTGGAGGTTGTAGTAAAACTGCAGAGCGTTTAAGCCCGAAGGCAAGAGTACCTGCATAAGCCTTAGTATCAAACAACACACATATAATATCATCTATACTATTACAGATATCAGTTCATAGAATACAAATTCACACGTCTGAAAATACAATACAAGGTCTCAGAAAATATAATAAAACGCCCGTCGAAGCGGAGTATCCAGAAAAGCGAGAACACTTGCCTAAATCAATGAAAAACACCATGAAATCCTCGAAGTATGGAAGCCACAATAACCAACGCGCATGTTCATTCAAATATATAAAATTATTATATTTATAGAGGAGGAGAGAGAAGGATTCAAGAGAGAGGGGACGCGGGATTGTCGTCGCTGAGTTTGCAGACGCGAAGGTCGTAAACGTGGGGATCGCGTCACGCGGGAGTCGCAAAATGCGGGGGTCGCGTTATACAGATATTAAGAACGCGATGATCGTATTACGCGAAGGTTGAGCCTCGCACCACAAAGCTAAAATACGAATATCATGTTAACAAGTCATAGTGACTTGGACGCGGGGATGAGCTCTGCGTCCAGTGGTCAAACGTACGAGAGAGAGAGACATGGGGTGGGGGTGAGAGAATCTGAGACAGAGAGAGTAAGAGAGGGATGAGAAAGATAGAGAAAGTGAGAGAGCCAGGGAGAGAGAGAGAGAGATGCGAGAGTGAGAGAGGGATTGAGAGAGAGATCACGGAAGAGAGAACGCCAGAGAGAGGGCAAAAGTGAGAGAAAGAGAGAGAGAGAGAAGTGTAAAGAAGAAAGAAAGAAAGAAAGAAAGAAGAAGAAAGGTAAGAAAGAAAGAAAGAAAGAAAAGAAAAAGGAAAGGAAAGAAGAGAAGGAAGAAAATAGGAGGAGAGGGTGGATGGCCGGCCTGGGGCCGGCCAGGCGACGGCGGCGGCCCGCAGGCAAGGGAGGAAAGAAGGAGGAGGAGGTGCAAGTATATATGGAGAAGATGGAAATAGGTATTGCCGAAGTTGGCTTTTGGAAAGCGAGGAGTGGCTAGAATGGATGAACTTGCTGAGGAGGAGATCTTGGTGAAGTTGGTAGTGGACGTGCTGGTGTTGGTGGTGGTGAAGATGGTGGAGAAGATGGTGGTTATCGGTTGTTTGGTGATGGAGAAGGAGGAGTTGTGATATGAAGGTGGAGATATTGTAGGGAGTTTGTTGGAAAGTGGAAGGAGGAGATGGTGGCCGGAGTGGAGGTTGCCGACTTAGGTCGCTGATTGCACAAAACAGAGTATGGAAAATATGAAAAGTATATGTGATTGGTTTAAACTCTGAATCTTTTACAATTTAACCGCTGTAGCAAGAGTTAAATGGGTCGAACCTCAAGGAGAGATGCGATGAAAGCTTTTCGGTAATACTGTCTTCTTATTATCTTCTCTGTTTAAAGAACGTGAAAAAGAGGGGATGGATTTGTATGTGGGAAAAGAATTAATCTAAAAGAAAGGATCACAGCTTACTAATAATCAACCACCATACATGCTAATGCTAGATAGATAATTACTTCACTTCAAATCCTAAACATGATATTCTACCACAAAACCAAGCAAGATACATAGGATAGAAACTAGGTTAGATTTAAAATAACACCATCCAAGTTTTAACGCTACAATATCAAGGTTGTCAATCAAGTATAAGTAAGAAAAAATTATTAGAAAGTATTCAGCAAATCTTAACTCTATTTGCAATAACACTAATCAACGTTTAACATTAAAATATCAAGATTTTCATCAAGCATAGATTAAGAAAAACAGTTAAGAAGTATTAGTAAATATTTGACCTAGTTGCTTGTCCTAATGAGTCTTCAAGAATAAAAATTGTAGTAGGCATGCATATGATCTAATCTGATTATCTACTAGACATTAGATGTGATGGTAGTAATATCTTAGCAAGTCATGAGAAAAATCTATCTACTCATGATAAACATAACAAGTAAAAGAAAGCAAGAAATAAATAAAGTAAGAAAAAGAAAAACAAAGTAAATAACAAAAGAGATATGAAAAGAAAGAAAGCACCTTGTATTGATTTGTCACCTCGAATTACAATGGCTTCTCCTTCTCACAAATCTTGAATTAGAAGTAGAAGTAGAAAAAAATTACAAAAGAAATTTAAAAGAGAAACTAAAGAAAACTCCTAAGTTATGATCTCTGATGTGGAGATGAGAGATTATCAGAACTTCAGCTCTTTAAATAGATCTCAAAGCTAATCACACTAGGATACAAATTAGAAGGTTTCCTAATTCAATAGGGAATTCAGTCCTGCAACAAGTCATCATGTTATTTGCTGAATATGACTCATCATATGGCTGAATTTGACAGAGTGATAAACATAAGAATTGTAGTCCTTCAAGTCTTCTTTCTGTAGCATCTTAAATCATTGGAGTTGAATATCTGTAGCAAACGTTATGATCTGAGTACTAACACGTGTACAGTCTGAATCTAAGTCTAAATTGATTTTGAACTCTATTTAATTTGAATTATCCTCCTTATTATGTAGAATTAGCTTTGTCCCATTCATCTTCTCGAACTTTATTTTCTGAATTTGAACTTGAATCGGAGATGAAGATAATCCTTTCTTCCTTTAGATTCAATTTAATTTAAAATTCAACTTTAGATAGGATTAGGGATAAAATGAAGCTTCTTGTATCTTTATCCTCTCATTTAAATAGCTACACACCATAATCAAAAAGAGGGTTAATAGCATTAATTAATAAAGGAATGATCAAGGATATATGTGTAAAAGTGATGATAAAATATAATTTTAGAGTACAATCAGTCGCCGGCCAAGGGAGGGGGCATGGGTTGGTGTTTGATCGGGAAAAATAATTTGAGATGAGAATACGAGTCGTAAAATTTTCTTAAATCAAATGAAAGATTACAATAGTCTCAAACAATTCTGATTATAAGAGAGAGAAGATATTGAAGCTCAATCTTCTCTTTATTTAACGTTGGGTTCTTGATGTAGCGATGGAATTTTTCGTTGACTAGGTGAACGTCAGTGTTTTCTGGGAATCTTCTCTTCGGATTATGGACAAAGTAGCATAGCTCCTATCCAATGAAATCTCAAAGAGACTTGAGGTAAAAACTTGAACTCAGCAAGTTGGCAGAAGAGTTGAACTCTTTTATATTCCTCAGCTGAAGAATCTGATCAAACTTATCCAATTCGATCTTTTTTTAACTAATTCGATTCATCCCCTTTCTCAATGCCAACTAAGCTATTTATAAGGGTTTCAGGGGTAAAATTGTCCCCTAAAAATCCTCCATAATGGGGTTAACTCCCCTTATTACGTGGGCAGTAATTGACGCAGTAATGAGGGCAGTTATAACCCAGATGCAGGGTTTCTCTGTAGTTGAAACGCAGGCTTCGAGCCTCGCGTTTTGGCATTACAGTGTTGTTGGATGTCAACTTCGAACCTTGCCAGACGCGGGCTTTGAGATCTGCGTCTTGGTATTGCAGTGAAGCTGAGACTTGAGCTTCGACCCTTGCGTCTTGGTACTGTAGTGACGGTTAGGCGCGGACTTCAAGCTCTGCTTCTTAGCCATTGCAGTGCTGCTGAGACGTGAGCTCTGACCCTTACGTAATTGTACTGCAGTGATGTTGAGACGTGGGTTTCGAGCTCTACATCTTGGCCATCGCAGTGATGTTAAGACGCGGACTTTGACCTTTGCGTCTTGGTACTGCGCGATTAACTATGATTAGCCTTGCATCTGAAGTATAGACTCTGCTTTCTGATGACTTGTTCTCAGTGATTTTTAGACAGTCTACAGTTGGCTGTGGTTGGAAGGAAGAAGAAGAAAGAAAAGAAAAGGAAATGAAAGAGAGAAAGGGTGTGTGTGTGTGTATAGGTGGGTGAGGAGTGCTTTAATGAGACCCGCGTCTCAACAAAAGTCAGACCTGCATCTGGCCTTAATGAGCCCAGACATGAAGGTCAGCTCCGCGTTAGAGCGAGAACGCAGAGCCGCGTTTGCAGAGGAGAGAGAAGGAGTGGAGACATAGTGATGGGAATTTGATGGGAGTGATGTGATTGATTTGAGAGGAATTAAATGTGTGAGAGAGTCCCGAGAGAGAAAATAAGACTCGCGTCTCAACTGGGTTGAGCCCAGACGCGAGGCTGAGGTCCGCGTCTGGTACGAGTTGAATACTCGTCATAAATGAAGAGAGAAAAAAGTGGTTGGGATATTTATTGAGTGGCTGCGAATTTTTTGAGGAAAGAGAAGGAAAGAGCAAGAAAAAAAGAAAAGGAAAGGAAAAGAATGAGTGGAGGAAGACATTTGAAAAATAGAGGAAATGAAAGAAATATATGGATAAAATTTTGAATTCTGGGAAAAAATCGAAAACTCTAAAAAATCGATAAGGGGAAGATGAACACAAAAAGGATAGAGACGAGGATTATACCAATTAAGCTATGAATAACTAAGGACAAAACTCATAATTGACTAATCAATAGACTCAAGACTTAGATGTCTTCTGCTCTTTCTGCTGTATATAACTCCGGATGGTGCTATATTAATACAGGTATGATAACTGCAAATAAGAGAACTCGCCTGAGGAAAATAATTTGGAATCTAAATGGTTCGATTGGACTGCCCGGTCTATCTAAGAGTGATAAGTCAAGATGAATATAAGAAGAGTTCCTAAACTCTTCTGAAGACCTTAACAGAATGACAATCTAAATCCCGTGTCTTTGTCCGATACAATATAACTAGAATACCGTGTACCTAAACTATCTTTCTCATATAATCATCTGCCAGAGCTTCTGTAGACTGACTTACTCTAGATAATATGAAATAAGTTGTCTTAAGAACTGGTCAAACTTTCACTGCTTGAATTCTACTAGAATCGACGGAGATTACTTCTCTCAAATAGACGAGACCTCAAAATACAATACTTACCCGTTCAGAACTTACAATTCTCTACATGGCATGAATTTGTTCCCAACGAAGAGTCTATAATAAGATTACTAAATATTCTGCATATTCTCTGTCACTCTAGAAATAGACCAAAATATCGTAGACAAAGAAAACCTGATAAACTGATCGTAATTAAATATAGAAGACCAATAATAATTAGTTCTGAATGCTAGGTGTTAATTACTCTGAAAGGCCTTACTAAGAACTTATAACAACAGTCTTCCGGATGATAACCCAACTGTAGATAAATATCTAGAGAATACCCAAGTCTTGCAAGGTCGACTGAATAGATTGTCAATTCTGACAAGTTGGATCAAATGCGGTGAGAAAACCCGGTTCACTAAGTCCATGTAACACATTAGGTAGGAGAAATCTGGGAAACGAGGTTAGAGTGCTAAACACTGACGGAACTAGCCACGAGTAAAGCAAAATCCAAGTGGGGCCATTGCGTGACACAGCCGTAGGCGCTATGCACTAGGGTGCGATGGAGCTAACGCTTTGCAAGGCCCACACTCAGTGAAGCTCACGCGACAAAGTTAGTGCATAACATAGCGCCAGATGTTAAGCGCCAGGGTGTAGCAAAGCCCACACCTGGTTGATCTCGCGTGGCTAGATCACGACTCTCGCTTGGCGAGGCTAGTGAGGTCCATGGTCCATCAAATCCATATAGACTGTTGGACGTTGTATCTGAGCTCAGTGAAGTTGATAGAAGGAATCAATGATTCGTTACTAGAATGATATAAAAATACCATAGCTATGTCTGACAGAAGTCCTAATCCCGAAAATTCATTTCATACCGATGCTCTCCATGTAGTGATATAGTCTGCTTGATTATATAAGTGATGGCTACCCTACTTCCTGTACTGATCCTCATGAAGCGTCCATACATACAAGAACAAATGCGAAGTCGAAGAGTTGTCTGGTATAAGATAACACTATGCACTTAGAATTAAAGAATTCTAGAATAGGATGAGAAAGAACCACATCTACCCTGTTGTTACCTCACTAGTCTACCCATATCTTAAGTTGGTATAAAGATCACGAAAATCAGAATAGTGAAAAATGGAAGGGATACAGGAATCAAAGAAAGGATGATCAAGCAGAAATAGATAATTCTACACTTGTAGTTGGATTGTATAATCAAGACTCATGCATTCCAGTTGCAAATTTTATTACCATTAATTTTTTGACTGGTAGTACTGAGGATGTGAGAGTCTAAACTCGGATACTACCCTGTAACGCCCCGATCCTGTGGGTACAAAGACGTTACTGTGACCTATATACGTAGGTCAGAAACACCTTGACATATATATGCTAAGAATCAGTACAGGTAAGAATTAAAGTACGAAAGTACGTGGTGCATTATACAGTACGAAAGTACGTGGTACATTATACATTCTAACATACGAGTACAATTACAAAGTTATCACAGGATGTGACATAATATTGCATGAATATTACATCACCGATAGATGCAAATGCGAGAAATACGAAAGATATACAAGTAAGAACAGTACAAAGGGCGCTCCCATGTTACAGAGGGAAAACTCGAGAGCCGATCAGGGGACCAGGAAGGATAGGGCTCTGGATGATCTGCCGATGATCCACGCTACCGTTACACATCTCTGATCAACAAGTAGAAGAATCCACAAACTCCAAGCTCCGAGATCTAAACATGAGGATCCAGGGAGTCAAAACTCCCCAACGAGTAGTAAAGCGAATGCCAAATGGTGTGCAAAGATAAGCACACGTGTATCGATAAATTCGAATCATAAACATGCATTGAAAATCGTGTCATGAGCACAAACATATAGGAGCAGATAGAGAGATAGATGTGATCACAAGTAGGGAATACACATGGTATAATAAGATAAGAGCAGGAGACTGGTGGAATAGAACACAAGTGGTAAGGCAGAATGTAAGCAGCTATAATATAATAATAATCATAAAACTAGAAATCCGATGCGAACAATGTTTACAGCGGGTCCTATGTATACCCGGGACCACGGCCCGGGATGTTCCGTTGCTGGTGTACGTAACCTACCTCGAGGAGTATAGGAGGGTCTTATAGGATGTCATTTTCAAGATGGTACCAAGAAGGAGGGAGATAACGCTCCCCTCAGTTACCTAGAGGCCCTCAGGTCGAACCAGAAGATTTAGTTGCACAACATACCTAATACCACTTTAAAAACGAACATATATTGATATCTCTAAGTTTTTCCGACCCGATGTAAGTCGTCCCTTCTTATAGTTTATTAGATAATTATCAGATTTCGGGAATGAGCAGGAACAAGTCAAGTTTATCAGGAGTACAGGTGTATCAGGAGTACAGTTTATACTAGAATATATCAAGATATAAACAAGATGTGAGGTCATTATTCTCGCTATCATGATAATTATAGGAGTCAAGTACGTCATGCCGGATGTCAGGTGATAGCATGACAGGAGGGTGATATCAGGCAGGTGACAAGTAATAGCATGGTATATGTAAGCACGTCTAGTGAAAGCACGTCAAACAATACACGAAAATAGTACCAATATACGAGATCAGTACGAATACCGAAAAATCATGTAGTTTCAGAAAAAATAGTATAAATAAGATTTCAAACTCTTCACAATCATTAATAGAGGAATTAATAGACTGACAAGCAGGTAATTAATAAGAAAGCGACATTTAAGCGGAGCTAAATAAGCTGGAGATGCACACAGTAAATAGTATTTAACACTATAGCGCCCGACGAAGCGACTGAAATGACTCGTCTTAGAAGGCGAGTCTAAAATCCATAGAGTTCCTCCTAGACGAATCTAGTGGTAAAGCGCTGAGCGCTAAGCATGCCTACCAGATGGAGCTGAGAGACCTAACGGTCTAAGCGTACTCCTATTTCAAGGAAGTGAGCGAGAAAGCCTGGAGGCTAAATTACGCTCGGGGTCTAAGCGCACTCTCGGTAGTTACCACGAAACCCATAAGCCTAAAACCAATTGGATAGCCATTTTGAGAGTGGGCAGAAAACCAGAGTCAGTACAAGCGTACCTGTATGAGATGTTAGTACCACACGAGCATGCATATAAACGTGATAATATCTAGGATATCGTGGAGTAGCAAAGCCCGGAAGCTGAGTGTAGAGAGCCCTACACGCAGCCCAGAGGCTGGCTATAGTACCTGCAAAAGTGTTAGTGTCAATCACACACATGTAATTTGGCAGTAGTGAGCAACATCACAAGCATGGTATATGCACAGAAAATAAACTACCCTGGTACAATCATTCATCACAAGCATATATAAGTACAATCATGGACACTCGGCCAAATAGGATTACAAGGCACAATCCAATACAAAATATGAATACAATCTAAATACAAAATAAATACACAATCGACCCGATGAAGTGAAAAAATCTAAAACAAGGCGAGGACACTTGCCTAAAAAGTCTTCAAAAAATCGTCGCAAAATCCAGAATCCCAGAAACTCGCTCACGCGCCATAAATATATAATTATTTTTAGAGAGAGAAATAAAATAAAAGAGAGGAGATAGAGAAGGAGATCTAGAGAGAGGAATTCTAGAGAGAAGAATATCTAGAGAGAGAAAGAGAGATGATGAAGAGAGGAACATAAGAGAAAGAAGAGGGGAAGTAGAAAAGGGCTGGCCGGCCTCTGGTGGCCGGCTAGGTGACTGCCGGCGGTGGCCCTGGTGATCGGAGCGGAACCGACACTTGAAAATATTTTTTATGAAATCAGTATAATTATATGTGTGTGTGCTAATGTTTCCTCGATACTTCCATTATAGCATTGGCTCAACGGGTCGAATCCACAGGGACGGGAGGCGATAGAAGCATTAACAGTTTTTATTCACATCGGTTGTTAATAAGTTCTTCTTTGTTTAAAGAATGAGTAAAGGAAAATAAAAGAAAAGAAATCAGAAAGTGGCGATGAAAGCGATGTGAAAATAAAGAGAAGTGGTTTGGAATCGGTTGAAGAAAATAAGAAAGTAGAAATGAGAGATAAAAGAAAATGAAATAAGAAGAGGTTTTAGAAAAAATGATAAAAGATTTTGGATTTGTTTTAAAATAAGATAAAAGAAAACTCATGGCTACTAACCACTAATTGCTCTACTAACCATGCTAACCTCTTAGTGATAGTTACCTCACATGGATCCTTGGCCATCACTAATCCTTGGCTTTAAGAGACGATACAGAGCATGGCTCATAAGATTGTTCTTCTACATTCAAATAACACATCTATACCACACAACAAGTTGCAAGCTACTATTAAATCATCAAAACTGGTTAGAGGTGAGCATGAAATAAAGAAGACATTGCAAGTTAGAAAGTTAGTGGGTTAGATGTTAGGAATGTTAGAATGTTAGAATCCATCATCATGAGCCATCAATGGCTCTTGCAAGAGCAAGACCTTGTAAAGGCTATTAGATTCATGTGGATTATCAAGTAAGTGGTTAGATGGTTAGTGGTTAGTAGTTAGATTGCCATTAAAAGGAAAGTTAGCTAAGCATCATGTAGAAGATGGAGAAGATTACAATGGAGAAGAAAGGAGACACCTTTACATAGATTGTCACCATCTATTACATCAATATCTCTCTATCTCTCTGAATCTCTCAACCCTACTACAAGATCTATAAAAGAAAAGAAAATACAAAATAAAAGAGAAAGAAAATCCTAATATATAACTAGAAGAGAGGAACCTAGCCTCCTCGCTAATCTGCTTGCGTTCTGGGCCTCTGTAGGGGTATATATAGGCAAAACGGGCTTCTAGAAGACGAAACGAGGCCACAGGTCGAAGATCGACGCGTGGCCCACCATAGGGCCGCAGAATCTCAGCCACAGCCGTATTTTCACGGCAATACCGGGGACCTAGGTCCCTGGTTTTGATGCGTGGGTTCGCGGCGCTTCGGGGACCTCCAGATATGCTCCGATTCGGTTAATTTCGTCCAGATTTGCGTCAGACACTCGCAAGGGTCTAGGTTCAATGCATCTTCTAGAAACTCCCTTACTTGGCCTTCAAGAAATGCGGATTTAATTACCCGAAAATGGGTTTAATTAAGCTATTATTACCCTTTTGCCCTCCTTGTCTTGATTATCTACAAGAGAGACCAAAACACGGTTCGACATTTATTCATAAATCAGTAGGAAAATGCGATATAATAATGCAGAACTGTAAACTAATCACCTGGACGCCGGCAGTCAAACAGAGAGAAGAGAGGGAGAGGGAGAGGGAGGAGAGGGCAGAGAGAGAGAGGAGGGGGTTGTTTCCCCTTGCTCTGTTCACGCATAACGCCCCCTTTGGGGGCCCACGGCCTGGCCGTGCCAAGTGGCGGCACTGGGGGCGCCGCCGTCCACCAGGCGCCGACCAACCAAAAGAGAAAAGGAGGTGAATAATGGTGTTGGTGGTGATTTGGTAGTAGTTTGGTGAAATTGGAGAGAGTGGGAGGAGGAGGAAGTAGTGGAAGATGTAATTGAAAAGGAGGAGGTGGTGATTTGGTGGTCGTGGTGGTGGATTTGGAAATTTTGAAGGTGATGGTGATGGTTTGGAGGAGAAAGAAGATGGAGATGGTGGTGATTTTGTTGGTGTTGGAGATGGAGGAGAGGGCAGGAGTGAGGGGAGTTGGCCACCGGAGTTGGGGCCTACCTTCGGCCAGGTCGCCGGCCAAGTTCGTTGGAGTGCGGCCCCGGCTTGGCCGTCGGCCAAATGAAGAAGAAGAAGAAGAAGAAGAAGAAGAAAAGAAAGATGAAAAGAAGAGAGAAAGAAAGAAAGGGAAAAAAGAAAAAGAAATGGGGGGGAGAGAGAGAGTGATGGGAGGGGAATGTGACCGGGCCCATGTGGGGGGTGTGGCCCGGGAGATAGATGGGGGAGAAAGAAATGAAAAGAAAGAAAGAAAGAAAGAAAGAAAGAAAAAGATTCTAAGAATAATAATATAATATTGTCGGAAAATATCTACTGCCCAGAAAAACCCCAAAAATACCTGGAGGTAGAAAATATCATCCTGAAAAATAATATGAAATCGGTTTTCAAAAATAAAATCCTATTTCTTAAAATAAAAATTCTGAAATCTACCTGTGATACTGGCCGACACCAAATCCGTCCGAGTTTTGATAAATTCAGAAAATCCTCCAAAAATACATTAAGATAGAAAATATGATTTTAAGAAATAATGTGAAAGCAGATTTTTAAAATTTGATCCATTCATAAATAAAAATTTCTGCAATCGGCCAGCGATACCGGTCAACACACCAAAACCGGTCAAACTTTGATAAATTCAGAAAATCTCAGAAAATGCATTAAAGTAGAAAATGTGATTTTAAGAAACAATATGAAAGAAAAATCTAGAAATTCAACTCCAATTGTAAATTAAAAATCTCAAAATCGATCAGTGATACGTTCGGCACCGATTCTGAAGATTTTGCAGAATAATTCTGAAAAATTTCAGAAAATCATAAAAAATCTAAATTATTGAAAAACAATGTTTGAAACTAAAACCGATCAAATTTGACTACCGAAAAAATCAAATCGAGTAATACACTAGAATCGGGTTCCGGGTTCAGATTAGGGTTGACTCCAATTTCATAAATCCATATCCAATGCAAAATGACCGCATAAATATATATAAAACAAAAACAAACCCAAGAAGTAAATCGAAAAAATACGATCGAGAATCTGAATACGTAACTAAGTATGTATTCCGGAACGGGGTGTTACAAATCCCGATAGAGAAATGAGACTCACATCTCAACTCGGTTGAGCCAGACACGGGGCTGAGGTCCGCGTCTAGTACGAACTGAATACTCGTCATAAATTAAGAGAGAAAAAAAGTGATTAGGATATTTATTAAGTGGCTGTGAATTTTCTGAGGAAAGAGAAGGAAAGAAAAAGAAAAAAGAAAAGAAAAGAAAAAGAATGAGTGGATGAGGAAATTTGGAAATAGAGGAAATAAAGAAAATATCTGAAAATATTCTGAATTTTGAGAAAACACCAAAAACTCTAAAAAAAGCCCGAAAATGAAGTAACTCAGAATAATTCTCAAAAATAATAAATATTATATTAAGATAAATGGTGAAATTAAATTTTAAAAATTCAATCCCATTTTCAAATTAAAAATATTGGAATCTACTAGCGACACAGGTTGACACCAAATTTGGTCAAATTTTGATAAATTCAAATAAATTCCTAAAAAATGAGTTTAGATAGTAAATATGATTGTAAGAAGTAATGTGAAAACAGTTTCTAAAAATTTAACTCTATTTATAAATTAAAATCTGATAATTGATCAGCAATAACGGCCGATACCTGTTTGAAGATTTTGCAATTTAATTTAGAAAAATTTCAGAAAATCATGAAAAATCTAAAATATTGAAAAACGAGGTTTAAAATTAAATTCGGTCAAATCAGACTGTCAGAAAAGGTCAAATCGATTAATATACTAGGATCGGGTCCCCGATTCAGACTCAGATTGATTTTGAATTTAGAAATTCGGATTCAAATACCAAATAATGATATAAATAATCATCAAAAAACAAATATGAAGAAAAGTCAAAAGAAAAAATCAGAATACGTATCTAAGTACGTATTCTGGGAACATAGTGTTACAATTTCGGTCGGTTTTGATAAAACTATGGATATGATACATAGAAACGGTTTAAGTGGAGTGCTAGAAATCAAGTCCAAATAGGCCATTTTGCCTGATTTCACAATACCAAAAAAAACATAATGTTTCACGATTCTAGATCTACTGTGCGAAACACAAACAACAAATTCACGGATCCATGTGTCACTGTGTATATGAGTCAAATTTCCTCTCTTTAGACCAAACCCAGGTAAGCCGATTTCAGGGAGGAGGAGGCTGACCTACTCTCTTCCTCCTCCCCTCCCTCCTCGAAAGATCCAAAGCTCTCCTCTCCTCTAATATAGTTTGGTTCAGATTTGGCTGATGCTGGCGAGAGGTTCGGGACAGCATGGGCTTGGCCAGATATGACGTCGAGCCTTCAGATCTGACTTGGGTTGGCCAGAGTTGGTCGATCTATTATGTGTCGTAACGAAAATTGATATTCTACGATACTAATTGTGAAATCACCTTGAGTGGGGGGGGGAGGTGAATAGGTGAAAGTGCTAATCTAGAAACTAAATGCGGAAGCTAAAAATTATTTACAACTACACTTAATACAACCAACAAGTGTAGCCGAATTTCCCGTGAAGGGCTCTGAACTAACTCCTCTTAATTCCCCTAGATAAGGGTTGAGGTGCTATATGAAGCTCTTGTGGTTAAGTATAAGTGAGGCACACACAAGCAAGCCAAGCATAAAAGGATGATCAATATGAAATAATGCAAGGCACAAATGCAAGCAAAAGATATGAATGAATGAATGATGCTTTGCACAAATAAAAGAGAGAGTTAGAGAGACAATGGATCAAACGCAAACACAAAGATATGTTTCGAGGTTCGAGCCCCTAGCTCTACATCCCCGCCTTCACCGAGAAGGATTTCTAATCCACTATCTTGTCCACCTAGGACTCCCACCGAGAACCTCCACCGAGGAGGATTTGTTACAACAATAGGAGTACCGAACTCCTCTCTCAAACACCGCCTCACAACTGAGGGGTAGGCCCGTAGCCAATACAACCACAAACCACCTCTACCGAAGAGGGTTACAAACCAAACTCCACCTCTCACTAGAGGGAGTAAACCACAATCTCAACCTCTACCAAAGAGGGAGCAAACCAATCACCCGATCAACCTCTACCAAAGAGGGATACAACAAAAGCAAGGGTGTTTAAAACTTGGAGGCTCAAACAACCTCAAACACTTCTCCTTTTCCACAAACAAAGATCCTAATAGATTAGGATAGAAGATATAGCTCAAGTATGGAAATCAAGGTATTTTGGAAATCAAATAACAAAGAAAATCCTTGGAAAACACTTGCAATATGATAGAAATGAAGATCTAAAGCAATATCCCAAAAATCTATTTTTCTTTGAATTTCCAAACCCTTGAAAACAATAAAGATGAAATCTTTAAGCTCTTAAACACTTTTAAAAACTTGTTTTCAAACCAGAGAATAGGAAAATTTTTCTTCTTAAAAACCTTGGCCAAAATCCCAAAGGAATGGGGTTTATATAGGCCAAACAGAAAACTAGCCATTAGGCTGATCTGTCAGCCTGACAGGCTGGCGGTCGACCGCCAACGATCATAAATATGACCGTTGGAGCAGCCTGGTCGACCGCCCGGTCGACCGTCCAGATACAGAGAGCAAAGCTCTCTGGTCCGGTCGACCGACCGGTCGACCGGCCCATGTGTCTGCCAGACGTGCACAAAGCTGTGCACGTCAGTCGACCGCACGGTCGACTGGCCCTTGGTTCGTCGACCGTGCGGTCGACCGACCTGGCCTGTCAGCCACTGCCCTGGGTCAGAAAAACATGTTAAAAATATTTTAATAAATCTTGTAAAATATATAAAAATCCCCAAAAATAGTTTTAACATTTGCATTGATATATAAACATGTGATAAAAATTTTAACTCAAATATCAAGCAAGTTAGACTATTTTTGTGTCTTATCATTTTTAACCAAAAATCAAAAACTGTATTTTATTAAACTTGAATTTTTCAATACATGAATAGGAAAGTCAAAATAAGTTTGTTTAAAAGTTAAGCATGCATGTATAGAAAGAATACATCTACTATACATATAAACCATTTAAACTTATTTTTATCTAAACTATTCATGAAAACCAATATCGGTTAAGCCAAAAACCGAAAAACCAATATCCAAACATAAAACGTGCGTGTATTGTGTACTTGAGCATATCAACTATACTAAGCTTTACAAATGGATCTAAAACACACTAAACTAAAGTAGGATACCTTAGTCTTCTTGATGATCTTCAACCTTCAAGCCGACTCGATCCCAAACGTGATCCACCGAGTGCAAAGGTATGATCTTGATGCTCGGGCACTGGAATCACCAAGTGAAGGCTTCCAAACCCCTTTTTTTTTGAAGCAATCACCAACTAATATCTTGTTATATGATCTGAAACTAAAATCACAAGATTATTAGTAAACATAACTACATGAGTTAATCATCATCAAAACTAGAGAGGAAGCCTCCGGGCCAACAATCTCCCCCTTTTTGATGATGACAAAACTCATGGAGTTATATATGCATGGATTAAAGTTAAGCTTCAAAGAAGCTCCCCCTTAACTCATGCATAAACAAATAAACATAAATAAGCAATGAATATGAAACATGCATAGATATGCATAAACAATAAAATGCTCTAGATACCAATGAAATTTTCAAAAACAAATAAACATGCTCTAGATACCAATTAAACTTAATATATGCAAAACATAAATATGCATATAAAAAAATGTACCAATCATGCATATAGAGAGAAGATGTTGAGTTTGAGTTTTATATGCATGTTAAACTCTTAAATAATTCTCCCCCCTTTTGTCCATCATCAATAAAGGGGTAAAAATCAAAACAAATCAATAAGTTTTTTCTCCCCTTTTTTTGTCTAAAACAAAAATATCAATATAGGGGTGACAATCAATTAAAATATCAATTGAAAATATGTCAAAGTAGCATCTTGATACCAATTGAAAGTAAACATAGATCAATAAATAAATGGTATATGCTATATACATTCATGAAGAGGAAGACGCTAAGTTAACTTCCCTACATACATGCATTACATGAAGAAAGGATGACAAGCCCTAATTCACATAACACATAATATACAATGCATAAGAGGAGATGTGAAGCTCCCCCTACACACGTGTACCACATAAAGAAGAGATGTCAACCTCCTCAATACAAGATACACTCAATATGAATCTATATGTAGAAGAGATGTTAAGCTCTCCTTGCATATAGGCAATACAAATCAAAACAAAATTTTGAGATTTCAATTTAAATCATTCAAATAAACATTTTGATATCAAAAGAGAGTATTTTTCTTTTTAAGCCATATAAACAATTTTGATTGTGATATCATATGCTTAAAAATAAACATCAAATTTCCAATCATAAAGTGTGGGAGTGGAAACAAAATACTAATTGAAATATAAAATCAAATTTTCTCCCCCTTTATGAAATACCAACTAAAACAATGCCTAGGCTTGAAATAAGATACCAATTGAAAATTGAATCAATTGAAACAAAGTTAAAACTCAAGCTTTAGCATAAAAAAAATATATATATGTATGAAAATTAGATACTAATCGAAATTGATACTATTTGAAGTGTAAGCATACATACATAACACATATGAGTATACAAGAAGATCAAGATTGATACCAATTGAAAGAATTCAATGATACCAATTGAAACAACAATAATAGCAAGTGTATACCTCATATCACAATGAAGAATACGAACTAGTTAAAATGAAAATTTTGTTAACTAGTACGAAATCCTTCAAGTAAGGAATAAAACAAAAATATTTTTCATAAAAACATGAAATTCACAAAATAGCTAACACTCATAATCAATGAAGCATAAATATGACTCATGAAAACAACACATGAGTAAACATGAAAAGTGAGTGTACAAATACAATGTGAAGATCATGATCATGAAAGTATTCAATTTAGCTCAATATTCCTTAACATAAAAACTCATTAAAACTATTTAATCTTCAAGGTATATGTATGTCTTATACAAACTAAAGTATACATACATATCCAAACACAAAGAGTCCACTAAGATATATGCATGAAGGCACGTGGCTCAAAAGGATATACATGTATATCTAATAGTTTGGACAAGATAGACATATACATGAAGTTTAACATAAATTCATGAAAACATGAATAACTAAATTTTCATTAAAACTAATTTCATTTCAAGGTATATGTATGATTTGTCAACACAAGAAGTATACATACATACCCTAAACACAATTTGAGTCCATATATATAGATTTGCATGAAAGGCAAATGACTCAAGGGGTAAACATGTATATCTTAAAGTTTGGCAAAATAGACATACACATGAAATGAAAAACTCATAAACATAAAATAAATTCAAAAATAGGAATACAAGTTTAAAATGTATGAATCATCAAAACTAGACTATACTAGCACATCTAATGGAACACAAATAAGCATTCAAGCACAAACATCTATAGATTTATTTGTGACCCACTATATGCATAAGTATATACCTAGTTTTAATAAAAACTAACATTTAAATATGTAATCAACGCATGAAGCATAAACAAGATATGAATAAACATGAAAAACATAAACATGATTATTATGTAAATTCACATGTTATTAGAGCTATGATAAACATGATAGCTAAACAAGGGTGAGAACACTAAAATAATGGTCCATATTAAACATGGGTGTCTCAAAAAGGGCTATACATGCATGTCAATGGTCCAATAATCATGGCATTTTCATAATAATCTATAAACATCAAACATGCTAATAATGAATAAAATGAAAAGCATGTAAATAATAATTAGGAGTTAGGAATCGTTACCAAAACCTAAAAGTCAACTTTTCTTATCTCCAAAACATGGTGGTCCTCTCCACCAAACATCCCTTAAAAGTGATGCATCCAAATGATCCACATGAAGTTCGGAACGCATCCACTCCAAGGTACCATCACTCTCACGTCATGTGAGAGCCCACACCTACATCAAACATAAGAGGGGTGGTCTTTGGTACCCATATCTTATTGGGTCCATGGGGGTTAGTCCCTTCTCTAACCCAAACAAAATTATTTGCTAAATTTGAAACATGTATACGATCATAGCAAAATTTAGCAAGGTGGCCCTTATGTCCACAATGTGTACAAGTGTACACATGAGCATACAAGTGATGATGGTGTCAGTGAGGAGCATGTGTATGCCGTGGAGTGTGTGCATGAAAAGATGGAACTTGTTTCTTTCGAAACAAAGTTTCCAAACGTGTATGGCTCTTGGCACAATGGCTCAAAGTGGAGCCCAAATAATCAACACTCTTCTTAAGCATTGATATATCTTTTCAATTAAAGAAGAGGTAGAACATGCAAGGGGTGATCTAGGTGAAACTACCCTAGCATGGCAAACATGGGAATCAATCTTATTTTTCAAAAACTCATTTTTCTTTAAACAAGCATCTAAATCATTTGAAATAGAAATTATTTTATTTTTCAAAGAAACATTCTCTTTTAAAATAAAATCAACTTTTGAAGACAAATTTTCATTTTTCTTCAAAAGTGTTTCACAATCATTTTTAGATTTTAAATTTTATTTTCTTTTAAAGTAAGTTCAAGTTGAGATTTCAATGAATCCCTTTCATTAGAAATCTCCTCTTTCTCTTGCAAAACAATATTAAGTCTAGAAAATAAATCTTTATTATCATTGTTAAGGCCTAGACTTTTCTTTTTCAAAATTTTATATTTTTCAAACAATTTTTCACAAACAATAGACAACTCTTCATTCAAAGCATTGGCATCCATATAATCATGATCATCAAATGAAGAGCTAGCACTATCTAGTTGAGTATCCGAATGTACCTCAAGGGAGTCATTCCCTTGAATCATATAGCATTGTTGTGGCTCAGATTCATGTCCACTAGATTCCTCCTCTTGTTGGATTTGCAATTGAAGCTCGGAGGTGGTTGTGGTTGTCACAAGTTCCACACTGCAAATGCGGAATCAAAGTTAGAAGTAAGCATAAGATATTCTTTATTTAATGTGCTTCTAATAGCCTCACGGGCTAGTGCATTGGCCTCTATATGCTTGCTATCACTAAGGAAGGATTCCTTGGTAATGGCAAGGTGAACCTTATATCCTAGGGTTTGTAGGTAAATAGACATCCTAGTCTTCCAAACAACAATGTTGGAAGGGTCAAACATAGGTGGGGTCATGAAGTCCATAGGTATAAACTATATGTGGTGCAAACAAGCAAAATGCAAATGATAGATTAGCAAATAAAGATCTCACTCCTAGGATGTTAAGCCTAAGTATCAGGAGCGTAGGCTCTGATACCAATTGAAATCACCTAGAGGGGGGGGAATAGGTAAAAGTGCTAATCTAGAAACTAATACGGAAGCTAAAAACTATTTGCAACTACACTTAATACAACCAACAAGTGTAGCCGAATTCCCCGTGAAGGGCTCTGGACTAACTCCTCTTGATTCCCCTAGATAAGGGTTGAGGTGCTATATGAAGCTCTTGTGGTTAAGTATAAGTGAGGCACACACAGCAAGCCAAGCATAAAAGGATGATCAATATGAAATAATGCAAGGCACAAATGCAAGCAAAAGATATGAATGATGAATGATGCTTTGCACAAATAAAAGAGAGAGTTAGAGAGACAATGGATCAAACGCAAATACAAAGATATGTTTCAAGGTTCGAGCCCCTAGCTCTACGTCCCCGCCTTCACCGAGAAGGTTTTCTAATCCACTATCTTGTTCACCTAGGACTCCCACCGAGGGAACCTCCACCGAGGAGGATTTGTTACAACAATAGGAGTACCCCTCTCTCAACACCGCCTCACAACCGAGAGGTAGGCCCGTAGCCAATACAACCACAAACACCTCTACCGAAGAGGGTTACAAACCAAACTCCATCTCTCACTAGAGGGAGTAAACCACAATCTCAACCTCTACCAAAGAGCGAGCAAACCAATCACCCGATCAACCTCTACCAAAGAGGGATACAACAAAAGTAAGGGTGTTTACAACTTGGAGGCTCAAACAACCTCAAACACTTCTCCTCTTCCACAAACAAAGATCCTAATAGATTAGGATAGAAGATATAGCTCAAGTGTGAAAATCAAGGTGTTTTGGAAATCAAATAACAAAGAAAATCCTTGGGAAAACACTTGCAATATGATAGAAATGAAGATCTAAAGCAATCCCAAAAATCTATTTTTCTTTGAATTTTTCAAACCCTTGAAAACAATAAAGATGAAATCTTTAAGCTCTTAAACACTTTTAAAAACTTGTTTTCAAAACCAGAGAATAGGAAAATTTTTCTTCTTAAAAACCTTGGCCAAAATCCCAAAGGAATGGGGTTTATATAGGCCAAATAGAAAACTAGTCGTTAGGCTGATCTTCAGCCTGACAGGCTGGCGGTCGACCGCCAACGGTCATAAATATGACCGTTGGAGCAGCCCGGTCGACCGCACCGGTCGACCGTCCAGATACAGAGAGCAAAGCTCTCTGGTCCGGTCGAAGGCCCATGTGTCTGCCAGACGTGCACAAAGCTGTGCACGTCAGTCGACCGCACGGTCGACTGGCCCTTGTTCGGTCGACCGTGCGTCGACCGACCTGGCCTGTCAGCCACTGCCCTGGGTCAGAAAACATGTTAAAAATATTTTAATAAATCTTGTAAAATATATAAAAATCCCCAAAAAATAGTTTTAACATTTTGCATTGATATATAAACATGTGATAAAAATTTCAACTCAAATATCAAGCAAGTTAGACTATTTTTGTGTCTTATCATTTTTACTAAAAACCAAAAACTGTATTTTATCAAACTTAGATTTTTCAATACATGAATAGGAAAGTCAAAATAAGTTTGTTTAAAAGTTATCATGCATGTATAGAAAGAATACATCTACTATACATATAAACCATTTAAACTTGTTTTGATCTAAACTATTCATGAAACTAATATCGGTTAGCCAAAAACCGAAAAACCAATATCCAAACATAAACGTGTGTGTATTGTGCACTTGAGCATATCAACTATACTAAGCTTTACAAATGGATCTAAAACACACTAAACTAAATTAGGATACCTAAGTCTTCTTGATGATCTTCAATCTTCAAGCCGACTCGATCCCAAACGTGATCCACCGAGTGCAAAGGTATGATCTTGATGCTCGGGCACTGGAATCACCAAGTGAAGGCTTCCAAACTCCTTTTTTTTGAAGCAATCACCAACTAATTCTTGTTATATGATCTGAAACTAAAATCACAAGATTATTAGTAAACATAACTACATGAGTTAATCATCATCAAAACTAGAGAGGAAGGCCTCCGGGCCAACAAATTGTTACTCTAAGGATTAACATTTGCGGAGCCTGACAGTATGATCGGTACTTATCTCTACGCGCCTTCATTTTGCTCCTTTTTTGCTTGGCTTTCTTCTGATCTCTTTAGTATCTACACCTTTTTTCTTCTTGAGATCAGCTTGGTTGAGGAAATTACAACACTTTGTTACAATATTTATTTATAAAATTTTACAATACAACTCCTATTGGACTATGAGATGATCTTGGCCTTTGGATGGTTGAAGAATCTTGATCAATCTTTTTAGGAGTTAATCTCCTTGATCTAGAAGAATTTTAGATCTTTTAATCTTTAGAAACAACCTTCATTGAATAGGAATTGAATCCTATTTATACTCCTCTTGAAAAAGAAACTTACAATCGCCTGAAAAGAAAACTGCTTCACCTTGATTTGCTTCTTCTGCTTCAAGCCATTGTCTTATTCAACTCAATTGGATTTTCTTGGACCATCATTTCCTCTTGAAAATAAGGTAAAATCCTTACAATTTATACTTTGACTTGCTTTTCAAGCCTTTAGTAAAACAATTTGTGATTTTAGATTAATATCTTGATTCTTTTTCTTGGTTGTAATTGTGCCGTGAAGCCTTTAATTCTTGTCCCCTCTTCCCAGGGCATTTGGCTGATTTACCGCCCTGACTTGGGCCATCTCGGTCTTGCCTGAATGCATCATTTCTTCTTCCCGCAACACTTTGACCCGATTCATGTCCCGTTGCAGTCTTCCTTGAAGCTCCACCTTGTGATGAACTCTCTTTCAAGCTTATCTTTGAAACTCTACCTCGAACTGAGTTTCCTTCCTTCAGATTATATAACTTTTCACACTTATCTCCTTCAGGATTATCCTGTCTCTTTGCTAATTGTGACAAAGCCTTGTTACACTTGGATCCGTCATCCTTCTTTGTAGAGCGCCCTAAGGGATATTAGATGTACCGTGCCTCCGTGACATACCGAACCGCCTCCGTGACATACCGAACTGCCTCTAGAGCATGCACCATCCCATTTCTTTCTATAATCTTGACCGTCCCAGTGCCAATGACCTCGCAAGCCGAGCCATTCACCGTCTTGATAATCCCTTTATCTTTTGCAACCAAGGATTGAACAGTTCTTTTTGGGAACATGCATAAACCGTACTACCTGAATCAAATATCCAGCCTTTATCTTGAGAAGTGTTATCCTTGTAGGAAGGCATTAATATTTCGGTTTCCTCTAAAGCACTCAATGTGACACCTGCCTCCACAGCTTACCCCTTCTTCTTTAACCACTCTTACTGATGCTTGTAGTCATTTTTCAATGACCTTTCATATGACAAAAGTGACACGCCTTTGATGAGCCCGAACCTTTCTTTCCTTCTCCTCTTCCTTTCCTTCCCGTGACCACCAAATCTGATCATGTCTGCTCCTCTTGATTTGACCTTTTCCTAATCTCATTAGATAAGAAAGTTGATGTGACCTCCTCTAAGATGAGTTTCCTTACCGTAGAGCATGGTGGTGATGATGTAATCATATGACTCAAGAAGCAAACTGAAAAGTATTAACGCCTTGTCCTCTTCGTTAATCTTGATATCAACAGCTAGAAGCTCACTGATAACCTTGTTGAAGAAGTTTAGATGCTCCAATACCGTTGTCCATTCGTTCATGTGTGACCCATATAATTGTTTCTTGAGATACAGCTTGTTGGAGAGGCTTTTCGTCATATACTACATTTCTAACCTTGACCACAATCCTGTAATGTTTCTTTCATCCATCACGTTGTACATCACCTCGTCTACAAGATATAGTTGGATCGTGCTTGCCGCCTTTAGATTCATATCCTCTCAATTCTCATTTGATGTACCTGCAAGTTTTGCTGACTTACCCTGTAAGGTCTGTGAAGACCCTGTTGCACCAGCAATGCCTTCACCCTCTTTTACCATAAGCCAAAGTTTTTCTTTGCCATTGAACTTCTTGACCTCGAATTTTGTCGTAGAACTTTCTATCTTTGACATATCGCCCTTCGTCAACCTTTAGTTCTGATATCAATTATTGTGACAAAAATTGATATTCTATGATACCAATTGTTACTCTCAGATTGACGTTTGCGGAACTTAGCAATATGATCGGTACTTATTTCTATGCACCTTCACTTTGATCCTCTCTTTGCTTGGCTTCCTTCTGATCTCCGTTGTGTTCTATACTTTTTTTTTCTTGAGATTAGCTTGGCTGAGGCAATTACAATGCTTGGTTACAATATTTATTTATAGGATTTTACAATACAACTCCTATTGGACTATGAGATGATCTTGGCCTTCGGATGGTTGAAGAATCTTGATCAATCTTTTTGGAGTTGATCTCCTTGATCTAAAAGGATTCTAGACCTTTAAATCTTTAGAAACAACCTTTATTGAATAGGAATTGAATCTTATTCATACTCCTCCTGAAAAGGAAACTGCAATCACCTGAAAAGAAACTATTTCACCTTGATTTGCTTCTTCTGTTTCAAGCCATTGTCTTCGCCAACTTAATTGGATTTTCTTGGACCATCACCTCCTCTTGAAAACAAGGTAAAATCCTAACGCAATGTTGTGAGTGTGGGACCTGAACTTGACTCGTGGGTGAGGAGGACTTCTCGGGCGAGGTCCAGCGATGAGACGACTACAAGGTTTGTGCAAGCGCTTGCGAAGGAGGATAGCGTCAAACTTCTTGGCCAGGGTGGCGAGGTTGTGATGGTTGAGGTCGCCACTGACTTGGAATCAGTTTCCAAAGACTGGGACGGGAGTGGGCCAGAGTGGCGGGTGTGGCCCTGTCCAGGTAGCCGAACTCCAAAGCGGCCCCCGCAATTACCGATAATGCTGAAGAGGGGGCGGTATGGGCACAACATGTGCGGTTCCAGATGCGGCCTGACCAGTGGTAGGTCGGGGCCGGGAGGGATTCACAAGTCAAGTCTGGAGGCAGAGCCTCTCAGATCCGGCTAAGGGCTGATGAGAGTAAGTATTTTTTTTAAGAGCTCTAAGGTTCGGGTAAGGGCTGATGAGAGTAAGGGGTGGTTTCGATCTCGAGGTGGTTGTTCCGAGGTAAAGCAACCAGATTTGCTCAAGATCTTCTAGATCCGGTCATGGGTTGGTCGGATCTAAAAGAGAGTAGCCGGACCATAGAGGGGATGGCCGGATCTTTTGGGGGTGTCCCGCCGAAGGTGGTTGGATTTGATGCCACAGCTGTGGTAGAGTGGACATGTCATGATTTTCGTAGTGGGGGTATCCGGTCATAGGTTAATTTGATTTGAGTTGCAGATATTGTGACGGCGGTGGCTGACCAAGGGATGGCCGGCTCTGAGTGCAGATGTTGCAACTGTGGTGGAGGGGAGATGTCACGACTTTGGTGGTCGGGGATTCTGTAACGCCCCGATCCCAAGGATACGAGACGTTATGGCGACGTACATACGCGAGGTGAAAACACACTCACGCGTACGTTAAGCCTCAGTACAAGACATAGCCTCCATATAGACAAGAGTTCCAGCAGGAAATAAGTACAAGAATACCTGCAGAAAGGGTTAGTGATCATAACCGATATAAAACAGGGATAAATACGATAACAGGAACAAAGCACAAAGATACCTATGAAGGGTCTCGGTGGTAAAGTCTCCTATGTGAACCCAATGGACTATCTGACAAAATGATAACTCGGATCTCCAACCTGGGCACGCAAACCCAGGGTTGTCAGAAAGCGACCTAGTGAGTGGTAAAATGAAGGAGGCAGTAATATGTACTATAGTAATACAAGTATGATAATAATATATAATACATGTTTATGTACTAGTGATACTATATAATAGAACTTTAATAATATGTAGAAATATAACAATGTCATATTTTAATACCATCACCTCCTAGCATATTATCATCGGGTCATGTCTATAATAATAGTATCCAGTTTGATATAATAAATATGTTGTCTAGTGGTGACGTGATAGAAATGAACATGCAGATGGGCATATGCAATATAACTATCATACGGTGTGGTGCATAGACAGTAGTGATGTCTGCAAGGTATACAGAAAACAAAATATATGCAATGCAGAGTATACATATACATGAATAGTATGCCACCACAGAAAGTGTAACATGTACCAGGTAGAGTAACAAATAATACAGGTAACTTGATAGCGGATAAATGATCAGTAATAGGAACAAGTACAACTACATTAAGGATACAGGTATTAGGCAAGTCATGCTATTTAGACAATAGTAGCAATCAGTACAACTTGGTATTTTAATCAATCTCTTCCAGTGTCCCATACCACTGGCAGTTCATACTGGAGCCCGCACTCCGGTCGAACCCATCCGGACATGGCCTACCGGTATCATTATCCAAACGAGAGAGTGACCAAATAACAAGTGTTCCCGATATCACTATTGTGCATACTATTTTATTATGTTAATTGGAAACCCATGGTCGAGGAGCTCTTATCGGGTGGGTGTATCCCGTGCATACCCGGGACAACGGCCTTACCAGATCCCTGGCTGCTGAGACCAGGGCAGCCCGCTAGGGCTGTAACATGTAACGGGAATCTCAATGAGCTAAAACATAACGGGAAACGGGAGCTCATGAGTAACATATGGTAGCCAGCACTACCCCGTCCCCTGCAGTGGGACAAACAATATGGATCCATGACATCCACCCGATATGATCTAACCAACCGTCAAGTCTCCCCCATCCCCAAGTTATCTTTATGATCTGATATTTAAAGTATACAGTGTAACAAGAACAACTACAGTGCATGATACACGTAACATGAGAACAGGACCTGAGCTCTGTTGATAGCATATAACAATATAACGGAAAATGGGAACAATAGATGTGGGATTCCACATATTGCATATCAATAGCTCTCATGTCCAGTAACGGGAATATCAATAACAAGAATATCAATAGATGTAACAGGAAACAATCATGTAACAGGAATACATGAGTATGACATGCAATATGAACGGTGATCCATATGACAAGAATAGAGAAACCATGTATGCATGTGTAACAGGGATGCCGAAATCCATGTAACGATGATAACAATATATATATATATATATATATATATATATATATATATATATATATGCACATGAATACGAAATAATAGTGTGACGTATCATAGTAACTGTGCAACGGTGATACTAGCACATGAACTATCAGTGTCGCGCGTATCCATGGCAGAGTGACAATATGCATGTAGCAGTAATGAAATGACAACGTCTAGTGAATCGGTGTATCTATGTACCGGTGGGACATAGTGTTGCGTGTAAGAGGATCTGTGTAACGGTGTTACATGTACATGAGATAACAGTGTCCCGTGTGATAGGATATCCAAGTCATAGTGTGAATACTAATGTTAGCGTCTGGGGTAATAGCATCTAGTCGAGTGTCAACTACTGCTAATAAGAATAACGATTCCTATATTCTGAATACGGTAGGTGCCACCAAATTATGAAACAGAATAATCTATTTTAATTATCAATTTAGAGACTAGGTTACTTAGGAACATTATTAACTTCGAAAATCTCGTTAATTAGCCAATCATCCAGTTCAGGTATCATCTATCTATCAGTATGTTTTACTTACAGGGACTACAGGGATTTCCCAACAATGACATTTAGTGTTTAATAATTATAATGATTTACCGATAATCACGTTTTATTAATTAGGCAACCAACCAAGATACTAAACATGAAAAATATAATTTATAAAAGGAAAACACTCACAAACTAGTCATGGGAGGGTAGCTCTCTTTCCCATGATCGTAACGGATTCAGAAGCGTCCAAATCGGAGTCCGGGTGCTCCAGATATCGTGCGAATACTAAAACATAACAAAAAGGGTTAATATGTAATAAAAATATCTTAACGCAAATAATAAAAAGTAACAGGGGTTTTTATGCAATTTTACCTTTAATGGGTTTCTGATGCGGGTTTGGGTCGCTCGCGGGTCGGGTTTGGATCCACTACCCAAACCCATAACTTAAATTAATGGGTAATGGTTAACGAGGTTAATCCAATAGGGGTATAGGGTTTATTGGGCAACGGGTTATCGGGTTTCACTTTAACCCAATAGGGGTTAATGGGTTCGGGTGTAAACCCGAACCCACTCACCCAAAAGAAGGAGCAGCAGCAGCAGCATGTGCTGCTGCTGTGCCCGCGCACAGTCCGGCCAGCAGGTGTTGGCCGGCGCGGGGGAGGCCTGCCGGCGGCGGTCCCGCCCGCCGCCGGCGTGGCCGTCGGTCAGGCGAGAGAGAGAGTGAGAGAGAGAAGAGGAGAGAGAGAGAGTGAGAGAGAGAGAGGGGGAGAGTTTTACAGACAAAGGAGAAGAAGAAGAAGAGAAGAGTGGGGAGAAAAATAGGAGCCGGGGGCGGCGCCCAGCTTGCCCACCGGCGCCACCAGACCGGGCCGGCGAGGGACGCCGGCGGCTGGCCTGGCCTGGCCTGGCCTGTACAAGAGAGAAAGGGAGGGAGAGGGAGGAAGAGAGAGAGAGAGTTAGAGAGAGAATAAAGGAGAAAGAAAGAGAAAGGCTTGATTAGTCACCCTAATTAGAGAGAGAGAGTGAGAGAAATAGAGAGGGAGAAGGGAAAGCGGTGGCTAATGGCGGTGGAGGAAGTCGCTGGAAAAAGCCAGAGAAGAGAAGAAGTGGAAAGAAAAAGAAAGAAAAAGAAAAGGTTTTAAATAATTAAATTAATATTATTTAATTTGGTCTAAAATTTGACTAGTCCCGAACGGTACCCAAAAATTACAGAAAATAGAGAATATTATCCTAAGACGTAATATGAAAACGGTTTAAAGAAATTCTGTCTGGTTTGCAAATTAAAATTCCTGAAAGATGTCGCCGGTACCGGCGACACCGTTTTGGCCGAATTTTCGATAAATTCAGAAAAATCTCCAAAAATACCTTAATATAGATCGTATGATTCTAAGACACAAGGTGAAAGCAAATTTTCAAAATTCTACTCCGTTTGTGAAATAAAATTGTAAGGCCGAGTCTCGGTATCGGTCGACGCCGACTACGGAGATTTTCCAAAATAATCCAGAAAAATTCCAGAAAATGCTGAAAACTCTCAAATATTAGAAAAATGATATTTGAAACTGAAATCAGCTCCATCAGATTACCAAGGAGGTCAAGTCAATTTTGTACGTCGTATCGAGTACAGATATTGTGATACGGACACCAGAGATCAGGGGGTTACATTTCTCCCCACCTTACAAAAAATTTCGTCCTCGAAATTTCAATTCAGGGTGAGAACAATATTTTCAACCCTAAAGTCGAAATATTACGGGTCCACGACATTTCCGCTGCGCACTCTGATATCTATAAGAAACTCGGGATGGAGAAGTATGGTAGTGAACTAACACTAACGGATTGGAAGCCAGAAGAGGCAAATAAAGTGAGAAGGAAATCGGATATTCTGGTTGACAACTGTAAGGAAGGAATACAAAAGAGTCAAGGAATGACTCGTCAATGACATGGTATTCTTGTATTCGTCGCTGGAATTCCCAAATTCAGATACAGATAAGTTAATCTGAACCTGATTGTACTGTTGGTAAGAGCCCAATATTGTGCGCCGATGACAACAACCGATAGAGGATCTCACAGATCTCAAACACAATGAACAACCAAATAGATCCAAGAAGAACACACAATCACAAAGAACAAGATTTAACGAGGTTCGGCCTCAATGCCTACGTCCTCGGGGCAATCAATGAAGAGATTTATATTTAGGAAGATGGTTACAATAGCTCTTTAGTCTCTTTGAATGCAAGAGAACTATTAGCTAATCCTTTTTCGCAGGCATTAAACCCTAGAATCAACATTAGGCTTAAATACCTCACACCAGCGGAGCAGCAGATTTCACCCAAACCCGACTGTCGGTCGACCGGGACGGTCGACCGACCTCCTCTTCCGGTCGACCCGACGGTCGACCCAGAAAACCCGAGAGTTGGGTTCCTGCAGTCAGAGCACTTCGGTCGACCGGGCCGGTCGACCGCCCAAAACCCTGTGCATGCTGTGCACGTCGGTCGACCGGCCCGGTCGACCGACCCGCCTATCTTCTGCTGCTGCTGCTATTTCCTGCCGCTGTCCCTTTGCCTTTCATCGTCGACTTCCTTGGCGATCTTCGACGGCACTTGGCAATCTTCTACAGCACTTGGCATAGCATCACCTCCTTTAATATCCTCTCTCCTCAATAATTCTCCACCTCGGCGAAGATTTTCAAATCTGAGCCGACATCCAACGAACCCAGTCTTTCACCCGGCGAAATCGACACACGATCTCGGCTTGCGCGCACCGGTCGAAATCGACACACGATCTCGGCGAAATCGACACACATCTCGGCTTGGAATTTTTGCTCATCTATTCTTTGAAAACATCACACATGTCTTCCCTGCACTTCGCCTTAGGAGAATTTTCATACCTGCCGATCACCATACCGTGGCTCCTTCTCCGCAACTTCTTGACCTCATGAAGACTTCCACACGAGTTAACACTGACTCTCCACTTGACCAGCTCTATCTAGTCCACCTGTCTTCCACTGATGGTCCAACCAAGTCTGCGTAGGGCACACCAAACTTCATCGGCTTCAACTGGATGCAAACTACACCTTATGCAAGCTCAACATCTTCTCTCCGGAAGATAAAACTTGTTCTACGTGAAGTCCAACTGGCCACATCACTTCACCACTACATGGAGTCTCTTCACCTCTACGTGAAGTCTCTCCAACTCTACTTGAAGCTCCAATCAGCCACAACTCTTCACCTCTATGTGAAGATCCAAATTACTTCTCGAGAACCCAAATAGCTTCATAAGGTTGCATCACCAATGGCTGCGCCTTTACGGCTGCCTACGTACCTTTGCCCAAAAGGATCAAGCCAACCGTAGTTCATTTTAGATGAGCTTCATCAAGCTCAAATAATGGTACCTGTATCTGCAGCAGTGAACCTGTCAGACTGAGTCATATGAACCTCTTCCCAACCATCATGGAGAGCAACGGCCTTCAACTTGAGCTTGTCGCGTTCACAAGCTTGAGATTCATGTTTCTTCAACCACGAGCGTGGTCTCACCTTCGTTCCAATGGCTGCAAATAACTCGACATCCTCTGCAATGTCGTCAACCTGTTCAGCATCCCTCTTAATATCAAGATCTTCACCCGATGTCACCTCCGATGAAGTCTCCTTTGATGCCGAACCACCTGAAGATGATGGAGTAGCATCAACCTCCCCCGCTGCGATCCTTTCTTGGTCTTCGTCCTCTCCACCTGCTGAGAGACGATGGACTTCAACTCTAAAGTCTCCCCAAAAGTGACATTTCTGCTCATCATGATCTTCTTGTCTTCGGGATCCCACAACCTGTAGTTGTTCTTCTTGACACCCAGAAAGACAAATTTCTTTGCTCGCGGATTCACCTTGCCATCCTTGGCACTGAAGTAAGCCGAACTTCCAAATTCCCGCAGCAAACCATGATCTTGAGCTGTTTTCCCAGACCAATTTTCTAATGAAGCTTTACCTCCTATCGCAGTCGATTGATTCTTGAGATGGCTAGCATATTCTGTCGCCTCAGCCCAAAGCGACTTGTCCAATCCTGCATTAGACAATAACTTCCGAACCTCCTCCAGCAAGGAACGGACCACATCTTTAGCCAACCCATCTGTACCTGTTGAGAAGTGAGTAGCAATACCTGTGTTCTGGCCAAATTGTAGGAATCGGTCAATGTCTTTTCCAACATTACATAATATGGAGCTCCTTTATCTTCCTACCTTTCTGCCTCTCCATTCTTCCTCTCCACTTTCTCAACACATCTAGGGCTTCACCCCTTTGTCTCATTGGATATATCCAAACTTGCCTAGATGAACAATCAATTAAAGAGACAAAGTACCTGTGACCTCCAAGCGATGTCGTCTTAGCAGGTCCCCATACACTCACGTGAACACGATCAAGAAGACCTTCATTGTGGGTGAGGACTGGTGCTGAAACTCACCTTCTTCTTGTCCAGAACACTGTGTCCACCCTCTGACTTGCAGGTAGCAGCACCTTCTAGTGATTCCATCTTTGCAGGAGCTTGCAAAGATTTTTCTTCTTGTCCAGCTTTTTCCTGCCAGATCCCCGGGCCAGCATCATCTGATGTACTCGAAGTCTCCACCTGATCTGTAATCGTACTACCCTTCAAGTAGTATAGATTGCCTCGGCGGACGCCCTTCATCACAACCATCGAACCCTTGATCATCCTGAGATCGCCATCTCGAACAGATATCATCATGCCCGATGCTTCAAAAGTTCCCAAGAAGATTAGATTTCTCTTCATCTGAGGTACATACCTCACACCCGTCAACTCCCTTACTATCCCATCAAACATTCTGATTGGGATTGTACCAACACCCTCCATGCTACATGAGTGATCATCACCCATCACAACCGAAATCCTTCCAGCTTCTCAAAGCTAGTAAACCAGCCCCGAATAGGGCATGCATGTATGTTGTACCTGAATCCATAATCCACTCATCTTTACATGAGTTACCAATAATGGGGGAACTGACTGAAAACGAGAAACTGATGAGTCCGAATCTGCTCCATCTGCCTGTGAACTACTCCGCTGAGTCTTCGTCACCTTTGATAGATTTACTTCAGCATTCGGCTCCTTCTTCTTCCCCTTGAACTTTGGACAATCTACCTTCCAGTGCACAACTCTTTGCAGAAGGCGCACTGATTTCTCTTGAGATCCCTGAATCCCGGCCTGGATTTCGATCTTCCTCTAATCTCCTTTCCCTTCCTTGATGAACCTCTGCCTCTTACTTCCAATGCCTCCGCCGATGACCCTGACTGAGAAGGATGCCTCTCATTCTTCCTTGTGTCATAACTCATCAATGCAGACGACACCTCATCATAATCCAAGCTCTGCCTTCCATTAATGAAGGTCAGTGTGAATGTCTCGTACTCCTCTGCAGGAAGTGAATTCAGAAAGATGACCGCCTTATCTTCCTTATCTACCGTGACATCCACATTTAGCAGATCTGTAAGAAGCTTCATATATCGGTTGATGTGCTCATTTACTGTGCTCCCCTTCTCATCCGAAACTGATACAGCTTACTCTTAAGCTGCAACCTGGACTCTACACTCTTCGTCAGGTACTTCTTTTCAAGGGTTTCCCACAGTTTCTTCGCTGACGTCTCATATTGCACAAGGTATTTTATGTCTTGTGACAAGCATGAACGTATCAAGCCACATGCCGACCTGTTCATCTTCGCCCACTCTTCATCAGTGGTAGTGTTCTTCTTCTTCGCCAATAAGAGAGTGTCTTCGAGGTTTGATGCATTCAGCGCATCCATAACCTCGCATCTCCACATACCAAAATTGTTAGTCCCATTAAACTTAACAACTTCAATCCTTGGGTGAGTGTTCATTATCTTAACAGATGCAGTTTCTTCTGCCATTGAGATTTTTTTTTCTGATTCTCTATTTATGCGGAAGAACAACCAACTTGAAAATAGATCTCTACTCAGATAAAAATAGGATTTTTACCTGTCCCTTGAAACCCTAGATCGAGTTTCTCACTGGATCTACTTCAACACAGATTCAACGAGCCCTCCTTGCGTCCTTCTGAGATCGACACACGATCTCCTCGAACACCCCAATACCTCCGATCTGAGATCGACACACGATCTCTACCGGATCAGATCTCGAGCCCTTCGAATCCTCAGAAATCCCAAGTGCAACCTGGAAGCTCTGATACCACTTGTTGTGCGCCGATGACAACAACCGATAGAGGATCTCACAGATCTCAAACACAATGAACAACCAAATAGATCCAAGAAGAACACACAATCACAAAGAACAAGATTTAACGAGGTTTTGGCCTCAATGCCTACGTCCTCGGGGCAATCAATGGAGAGATTTATATTTAGGAAGATGATTACAATAGCTCTTTAGTCTCTTGAATGCAAGAGAACTATTAGCTAATCCTTTTTCGCAGGCATTAAACCCTAGAATCAACATTAGGCTTAAATACCTCACACCAGCGGAGCAGCAGATTTCACCCAAACCCGACTGTCAGTCGACCGGGACGGTCGACCGACCTCTCTCTCCCGTCGACCCGACGGTCGACCCAGAAACCCGAGAGTTGGGTTTCCTGCAGTCAGAGCACTTCGGTCGACCGGGCTGGTCGACCGCCCAAACCCTGTGCATGCTGTGCACGTCGGTCGACCGGCCCGGTCGACCGACCCGCCTGTCTTCTGCTGCTGCTGCTATTTCCTGCCGCTGTCCCTTTGCCTTTCATCGTCGACTTCCTTGGCGATCTTCGACGGCACTTGGCAATCTTCTACAGCACTTGGCATAGCATCACCTCCTTTAATATCCTCTCTCCTCCAACACCCAGCATTGACCCAGGTGGTTACCCACACCAAGTGTGAACCTAAGCTCTGATACCACTCTGTAACGTCCCCGTACCTGCGGGATCGGGGCCGTTACAGATTCGATCACAAGATGACCAGATCTGAGCTACAGATGTCATGATGACGCTGACGGAAGATCCAATCAAGGGTTGGACGGTTCTGAGCTGCAGACACTGCAACTGTGTGAAGGGAAGCTGCCACGACTTCGCCGATGGCGTTCCGGTGGCTTTCGTTTTTTTTTCTTTTTTTTCTTTTCTTCTTTTGAGTCAAATTGTGTATGAGTGTCTCATGCAAGTTTGAACCATTCTATCTTGAGAATGTTCCATGAAGTTTTTTTATTAATGAAATGCCATGGTTTTTTACATCATGGTTTTATCTCAAAAGACAAATTCACGGATCCACTTTCAGAATTCATTGTTCTTACACCCTGAAATAATGAATTTCATGCGAATGCATGGAACCTAAGAAGCTTGAATCGAGTTTGTAGGTTTATTTAATGCAACATTAGACAACTAATAATACTAATTCAAGAAATAATTATATAAAAAAAAGTTTTTAACAATATAAACTTAACTTCATGCTCTTAGAAATATTAGGTCTCATGGACATCGAATTACTTCATCTCAAAAAGTAATTCTATCATGATAGGTGGATATTTCATATTCTCACGAGCTGAGGATCCACAAAAATTTTATTTTCCATAAATAACCGTAATTTTTTCCCCCTTTCCATCTTTCTTTCCTTCATTTCTTTCCATCACCATGGCCATTATTGCTCGCGTCGCCGCTAAATTGTCACCGTCACCACTAATTTTCGCCACGACAAGATCATATTCACTACCATTGCCACCATCACCACCATCGCCAAGTTATCACTGCCATCATCCGCACTACCACCACTGACATCAGTGGCGGAGCCAAGATTTTGTTGCTAGAGGGCAAAACTTTTTCTAAGAAACATTACAGCATACAACGTATTATGGTGAATGCACTATGTTTTCCTTAATTAAAAAAAAAAAAAAAAATTTGTACTATGATCTATGGATTTCAAGGTCAAATATAGTTTTTTTTATTTTTATAAAATAATCACATATTTAAAGTTCATATCTATTAATCTTTGGAGAACAACAATCGTTTGAAGAATTTTAAAGTGAAAGAACGTAATTCAATATAAAACAAAGCATAACTTATTATTAAATTATCTATGTATATATAATAGATACTTTAATAAAATTACGATAGTAATTATTATGAGCATTGGCTATTTTCTCAACTATATATTGTACTATATAGAATTACTAA
>JAVJIF010022314.1:0-68977 GCA_038442645.1 Agave tequilana
AAAATATTAAAATAAAATAGAGAAAAATATAAATTATATTTTACAACACTTCTACTTTCTAAGATTAAAGTTTTAGACATATAGCAACATAAATTAATTCAAATCACCCACTTTAAAACCATTATTCTTTAATGTTAATCTAGAACCGTTGAGTATTTAATGATTTAAAGCTTATTAAAAATCTAACAAAAAAATTAGAGATTTATTTAAATTAACCTATTAAATTCAGTAAACCTAAAGCATCATTCTTCAACTCCCAAACTAATTAACTAAGATTTAAACTCCTTAAAATATTCTTTTAAAGAATCTAACAATTTCGATTTAATAATTCATGTAGATTTACTGGAGCCTTATGATTTTAGTGCTTTTGAATTTGCGATCGGCTCAGGTGAGTGTTTCTCTCTCTTTCTCTCTCTTTAATTAATTTAGTGATCATAGACATGTTTGTGTATATGGTGTAATTTGATGTGTAGTGCATATGTTACATAATTTTGTGTAGAGATCATTAAGCATGAATGTGAGTTGTCACTCCTTCTACTTTACATGTTGAATGCATAGGAATAGGTTATGCATTTTGGATATGTTGTCTGGCGTTGGGATATTATGACTGATCATAATAGAAGAGGAACTGTGAAGACTTATGGTTCAGAGTAGAATAGTATGTGAGAACTAGACTATAATTATTAGTATATAATTATTGTATCAGATTGCTCGATGTATAGTGGTAATTGATGATCCTGTAACTGTTGGGAATACGAGTTGGATATGATGAGACTTTGGATTGACCTGGGACTTATGCTATTTACATTGTATGGTGATCAGTAATTGACAAGACTTTATTAGTTGAGTATTGAGGACATATCAGATATAACTGGATTAGTTGAGTTGTGTCTTAGATTGATCTTGAGTTAGAGTACCCAGAAACTATATTCCTTTCATTGGAGCCTGACTGATATTGAGATGAGATGGACATTGTTGGCATTTGGGGTCTGATAGATGATATGTCGTTGATGTTAAGTATCATAGTACTATTCTACATTGCCGTTGATCGAGTACATATTGGATGTGAACTTACCTTACTAAAGATTATGACGATTGGATTGGTACATGAACTTATTCGGAGTTGGACTGAACTTGTTTCTAGATGATATTGGATTTACATTCTTTACGATTAAACTGATATGCATTAAGATGAGTTGGTATATTTCATGTAGAGGACTTTTCAGACTTGATATTCTTTTATTGGTGATGACTCATTTAGATATTGATATGTCTTGTTATGATTTTAGAGACTGGGTTACTCAGTGTTATGGATGGAAATTATTGTGAGAGTGAATTTAGCGATATCGGTGATTTTATATATATTCAGAGTTTGATAGCTTTTACTATTTGATATCTGTTATTGGTGACTCGAGATCAGTGTCTAGACTGTTACTGTTATTATATCCATGTTATTGAAAGTTAATGGGAAATGATTTGTTTGACCGTACCACGGTAAAGTTCTATTGTTCATCGTATACACGTTTTACTGTTACTGTATTGTTCACCGTGTATACGATTATTGATTGACTGTTACTGTACTGATATTGTTACCACCGTCCAGTAGCCTCCCAGTAATTGAAATGGCATAGGTATTGATTGTTATTGATGGCATTACCTCACTGACTGTACACTAGACACCTTTCACTGGACCTTGACATATGACTGTATCACTGTTACTTGACATCTGGACTCCTTACCCGGTACCCATTCCCATGTACTATTGACCTGTTAATAGCACAGTCAAACCGGCGTCCGGCGTTTGCCGCCTGGTGTCGGATGACGAGGATGTATCCCACAATCCGGCTAGCGTCCGGCGGATCTTGAAAGGAACTAAGTGCCACGTGGAGCAAAGTGCCACACCATACACATGGTGGGGGCCACCTCTTGAATCCACGGGGCCACCTCTATATCCTGTTTCCCTCAGAGCAAAGTGCCACACGGAGCAAAGTGCCACACCATACACATGGTGGGGGCCACCTCTTGAATCTGTGGGGGCCATCTCTTGAATCTGTAGGCTATCTATTGTACGTGACGCCTGGTGTTAGCGTGATATTGCATTCTCAGTGCCTATTAGCATCCACACGCACTTGTATGATATAACCCTAGGATACATGTTATTTGGTTCTCTTTCCTATTCGAACAATGATACCCGCATATCGGAGTTCGGATGAGTTCTACTGGATGTGCGGGCTCCAGGGTGAACTGTCGGATGTTGTGGGACGCCGGTGGGAAAGTGATAAAGATAACGTAGAACATTACTGATTTGTTATTGAATGAATTGAATGAACACATTGTGTTTTATACCCTGAATGTTACCCTGCCTTATGACACATGACTGTATACATGATTGTAACCAGGACCACATGATTGTAACCAGGACCAGACTTATGACCAGACTTGGATACCAGTTTAGTGACATGTGATGGATACCTATTTGACATTGATTGCATATTTACAGTTGTGCCATTTGACTGCTATCTGTATCATGTCTTCATCATATGTGTTACTGTTCAGTTATTTTTGTGTTACTTAGTCTTTTCTATCTGTAGTTGTTCTTATTATTGTTTATGCACATTGTTCTTCTGCACGAGTTGTTTCCCCTTTACACACACACTCATTATGGTCGCGTTCTGACGACCCTGGATTTGCACGTCCAGATATTGGACGGTTGGTTTTCCTTTGTGTAGGTGTTCGTTGAGGCCGTATGCTTCGCGAATAGCTGGAGCTTCTTCCTATTCTATTCTGGTACTCTTATCTTTTTAGCTTTCATATTATTTCCTGATTCTTGTCATATCAGTTCAGTTCTTATTCCATCATTCTTCCATCTCTTGATTCATATGATATCATGCGTGGTTGTTTATATGTGGTATTGCAGTAGTCATGATTTATTACGTTTAGATTTATAGCTCGTTTCAGGTTACAATTGAGGCTTAGCGTGTATACGTGGGGTATTTTCCTCGCGTATATGCGTCGCCATAACGACTCCGTATCTTTAGGATCGGGGCGTTACAGGTTTGAGAGAATCCCACGACGGTATGTGTGGAGCCCACCAACCTGGCCCAAAACTGGCACATCGACTCCAAAATTGGGTTACTATTGGCCCAGAGATGGTTTGCCGACGCCGTCACTTATGCTAAAAGATGCCACGCTTGCCAGTGCATGGCGATTTCATCCATCAAGCACCAGGGTACCTTCACTCTACGGCCTCTACCTGGCCATTTGAAATGTGGGGGATGGATGTGGTTGGCCCTATCAGCCCACCATCATAAAAGGACATCGGTTTATTTTGGCAATAACCGATTACTTCTCTAAATGGGCCGAAGCCATCCCTTTGAAGAGGTAAAATCGTCTAAAAACGTGATCAAGTTTCGTGAAACATCACGTTATTTACCGTTTCGGTGTACCTCGGCGAATTGTCCATGACAATGGACCTCAGTTCATCAGCCAGGCTTTCCAAAGATTCTGCGCTAAGTTTAGAATCCAGAGTGTGTCCTCAACGCCATACTACCCCTGCCGCTAATGGCCTCGCAGAAGCTTTCAACAAAGACTATTGGCAAGCTTCTCAAGAAGTTCGTCTCGAAAAGTCAACGGACTGGGATGACAAGTTTGGTGAATGCTTTGGGCTTACCGCACAACTGTGCGAACCCCGACTAAAGCTACGCCATTTTCTTTGGTATACGGGTTGGAAGCCGTGCTCCCACTGAAAATCCAAATTCCATCTCTACGCGTCGCCTTGACAGCGGAGATGACAACAGAGGAGAAGCATCGACAGCGACTCCAGGACTGGAGGCCTTAGATGATAAACGTCTGCTGGCCCAACAACAAATCGAGCTCTACCAAGCTCGTATTCCAGAGCCTTCAACAAGAAAGTTTAAAATGATGCGAACTTTCAAGAAGGCGATCTTGTCTTAGCCGTCAGAGACCCATGGTAATGACCACAAGATAAAAGGAAAATTCCAACCCAAATGGGAAGGACCATTTGTATTAGAGTCAGTCTACTCAAATGGATCATATCGCCTCATAACCTCAAATGGCGATACACTCATGATGCCGATCAATGGCAGGTTCCTGAAGAAGTACTATCCTTAATAGTACTCCTCTGATCAAGTTAAAAATACACCTCTGATCAAAACAAGAAGAGCTCTTCTTCATTAATAACTAACGCCTCGACGGCTAAGGATAGAGGAAAATGTTGGCTTCTAAGCCCAAAATAAGTCTTCGACAACTCATCATGCTGAGGGAATAGCAATGGCTAGCCCAACTCAAACGGTAGTTTGTAAAGGCAACTCAAACCCGTTGACAGCTGAGGATTTGCTAAAAATCCTAAGGGACACGTTCCCGGTTGATCCGACGCCTCCGACGGCTAAGGATAGAGGAAATGTTGGCTTCTAAGCCCAACATAAGTCTTCGACAACTCATCATGCTGAGGGGAATAGCATGGCTAGCCAACTCAAACGGTAGTTGGTAAGGCACCTCAAATCCGTTGATTGCTGAGGGTTTTCCAAAAATTCTAAAGTGGACTTGGCTCCACTCTTTCCTCCAAAATCCCTTACCAATTCTCATCCACAGAATGGTAGGTCTACAAAATACAACCGTTACTAAGTTAACACTATACCTCTGGTAATGAAAACTTTTCAATATTCCTTGTCGAGTATAAATTTTATTTGTCACTCTACACAGAGTATCGAACTTTCAAATTTGCCAAGTTACACTATACCTCTGGCACTTCAAAATTTCACTTGTCAATTCTAACCAATAGAATGAACAGGTCCTCAAATTGCTCTTATCATGAGTCAATCTTTGTCAGTAATACTACACCTCTGACAAATTACTGTTAAAGTTTAACACCACACCACCTCTAAACAGTAATCAGGTTTCTGTCAGGTTTAATATTACACCTCTGACAGTCACTTTTCTTCAGACTTCCATATCGAAGCTAAATGGATGATGCTAAGTTAATATTACACTTCTAGCATCAAGTCATTGCTAGTTAAACAATACACCTATGGCCATGACTTTCCCTCGGACTTCCTTATACAAGCCGAGATGACCAATGCCAAGTTCAACATTACACCTCTAGCATTACCCTCACTGTCAAGTTAAACATTACACCTATGACAGTGACACTTCTGAGTTAAGTTAATATCACACCTCTGACTCACATCCTTGTCAAGTTAACATTACACTTCTGACAAGACCACTTTTCAACCCGTTAAGTTAATATCACAACCTCTAACGGTAACAAACTTTCCTAGATTCCCCACGAGTCTAGTCTCACTTGTTACTCTCTTCAACAGAATAACCAGTCTACCTAAAAACATTGTTAGGTTAATACTACACCATCAACAGTGTTTCCATCAAATCCCAGCTGAGCTCAATCAAGTTAATCCTAAACCTTGATAAAAGTTCACCCTCCCTGGGGGTACCAATTCTACTTGTCACTTTTCTCTCATAAAGTGGCAGGTCCATCAAAAAATTATTTCATCTCTGTCAAGTTAATATTACACCTCTGACAGTATTGTGAAAGTTCCTGAAATAGGATCTTTCCCTACAAAGTTTGACTTATTAAGATTATCATCATAATTTTGATAAAGTCAAAGATTTTTTCTGCTTCTATGAGTCTAACTGAAGACAAAAAGTTCAAGACAATGAAAGAGGCAAAAAGAAAAAGTGTCACTTTTTTTATTTCCAAGCTATGAAAGTGATACAAAATGCTCTCTTATACAATAAGATTGAGTGTTACAGTTAAAAACGCTCTCTTATACAATAAGATTGAGTGTTACAATTAGGAGTACAAAGAAGTCCCTCTCTCTCTCAAGGTGCACTCACTCCTTGAAGCCGCATCTAATTCCAAGTGCACGGTGGCTGAAGAAGCGCCAATTGTGGCCACGATCAGAAAGCTGGTTGCACCACGATGCATGATGTAAACACCGAAAGAGCCCTAGCTGACTACTAAGAGCAATGGTGTTCTTGAGGTCTGGTGGCAGCAGAAAGTCCTGCAACCCTTCGTTAATGAGCATCTCTTTCCCCAGCAGACCATCCAGCAGACATGGGAGTCCTCGATGTTACTTCTGAGTGGGAGAGGAAGAGGATCCTATCTGCCACCTTATCCACCGTAGCCCCCTCGCCGCCATACTTACCCTGATAATCTCTTGCCAGCAGCATGACCGGTGTAGTGGATCTGAAGAGACCTTGGCGAGGGTCGAGTCCTCGTCAGGACATAATATATTCCCTTGTGGACGACGAGGACCATAATATATTCCTTGTGGACGAACGTCGAACAAGTCCGCCGGCTGAAATATTCTTAAAGGGGCCCAGCGAACCTGAAAAAGGACGATCAAGCTTACTACAAGGAATAAACAGGGGGGTTAGAAAATCTAGAACTTAGTATACTTCAACAAAGAAAACTAAGTGACAGACGCGGCTATTGTCGAAGACTTCAGACGCTGGAATGAGCCCGCGCAGTGAGTCAAAATATCGCGTCAACAGAAGCAGACGCGAATCAAAACTGTGCCAACAATAGGATTCAAACGCGGTCTCATTTTGCGCCCGCGCCTAAAACACAAGGCTCGAAAAGGACTCAGGCGCCGAAAATTGCCATCTCCCTGTCGAGGGAACAGGGGTTGCAAAATTCGGGTCTGAACCCTCAGCCCGAGTTTGAATTCATCCAAGTCAGTGGGCTTAAAACGCGAGCTTCATGAACAAAGTCAGCACCAAGTGCCAAAGACTTCTGTACTCGCGTCCAAGAAGTTTAAGTTAAGTCGGCGGCGCAAATTCCAGAAGGAATGTACCAACTCAGATTCATGAGGAAACCCAGATGATGATGATGCCAAAGTGCAAACTTGGGTAGACTAGAAACATCACGGCAAGTCGGGACGGCATACCAGCAGAAGCCTCTGTCAAGAGTTTAACTCTCTGCATCCGAATATGAACATAGAAGGTGATCAGGAGAGCACTTTGTCCTGAAGAGACCAAACAGAAGCATGAAAGCTCTGGGTTATCTTCTTCCCTGGAGTCGTCCTTCATCCATGAAGACATTGCCCCTGTTAGAAACTCCGAAAAAGCGAAAGTTCTCAGAAAAATCGTTCTCTTAAGGAAAAATGGTCTAAAATCGGGACTGCTAAAGAAGGCGAACCCCTATTTATAGGCCGCTCCAGGTAACCGTCATTAATGGGTCATCAATGGGAACCGTCGGCCTTAATGGCCGCACGATTGTCAAAGTCCAATGGGACGCTGACGCGTGAAGGGTCGCTTCGGGAAATGTTGAAGACGCTGGTCTCCAACTGCCAGCGCCGGTTTTTACACATTAAAGGGTATTAACACCCCAGTCCAATGAAGAACCGACGCGTGGACAACTGCTTCGGGAAACAACGGATGACCCGGTTTCCCATCGCCAGTGAAGACTTGACTTTCAATCGTCATACAGACTTGACGTTCAAAGATCTCATAAAACCTTTATGTCAGGCGCATGTAACGCCTGGAAGTTACATCGATACGCAGATGGGAAAACCGCGTCCTGGAACCCGCGTCTCCTTTTTCGGAATGAATGACTTCCACCTGCGTTCCAAAGGAAAGTCCGCGTAACTCAGAATCACGTCCCTTTCAGCAAACAGGGCCCAGTTTTAGGGAAAGCACTTGACTCAGCAAAAGACTTAGCCCATTCTGAGATTAATGGGAAAGTACACAAGGCTGCGTCCCTCGCGTCACGTCTTCATTGGCAGGACAGACTCGCGTTACTCAAAGCCGCGTTTCTCTCTGCGAGCTAACCACCGCCGCGTCTCTATGATTCACACGCTGCGTCTCATCAAAAGGACTTAGTTCTATCTGAGTCCTTATGAACTGTGACCGCGTCTCTCTATGAATTCATGCTGCGTTTCATCAAAAGGACTCAGTTCTACCTAAGTCCCTATGAACCAATGTCGCGTCTCATCAAAAGGGTTTAGTTCTGCCTAAGGTCCCATGGGTCAAACGCCGCGTTTCACTTAAAGAACTTAGTCTCACCTAAGTTCAGCATTCCAGTCAGTTAATCAAAGATTGTGATCAAGAGGTCAAGGCAACAAAGGAGGTGGAACCAAAAAACTTCAAAGACTTTTATTATATCAAAAATGATAAAAGTTAATACAAAACACTCTTAGTGAACGAGTGTCCTTTTCTAAAAAAAAAGAGAAGGCTACAAGTCCTGGTCCGCCAAAGAACGGATTTGCTCTCTAAGGCGATGTATCTTATGTTGACGCCCTTCTCAACCTCCATGAGAGCTCGAGCCCGCAGATCCGCTTCAGACAAAAATCCCTGCGCTTGCACTCGGAGGGATTCCAGCTCAGACGAACGAACAGAGAGGTCCGCTTCAGCTTGCGCCTTGGCGACCTCTAACTCCGCTAGCCTCTTTTCAGAGGTAGCAAGCCTCTGTTCGTTGAAGACAATCATGGCCTCAGCCCTGGCTATAACAGCCCGAGAGTCAAGGATAGCCTGCTTTGGCGGCCTGTATGATCACCTCCTGACTCCTCAGACTCAATCGCCAGCCTTTGTGATCAGCCTGGACACGTTCAAGAAGACGAGTGCTATCGGTGATCCTCTCCTCCACCTCTCTTCGCTCCTGCTCTTAGCAACAAGGAGCCTGTTCAGCGTTTCTTGGGCTTCGTGGGATGAACCGACATCATCCTCCAGGGACCGAAGCTCTCTCAAATGTTGTCCCAGCTGATCCACCAGCAGCTGACTCGCCTGAGCTAGCGAAGGGCCTCCGGCCAACTTGATGTTCTCGACCTAGTTTCCGAGAAACATCTGGGCGAAGTCAAGGGAGCTACCCTAGTCAGGACGAAATCGATGCATGTTCGCATCGAGGTAAGGAACTGCTGCACCCGCCTGCATGTCAAATCTCCATGATATCATCATCCGAAGTGCTCCCCGATCCCCTCTCTATCACGGGGTGGGGGATGTAGATCGGCTCTGTTGGTGCAAGAGTTGAGCTGACCACGGTACGGCAAGAGCAGAAGCAGCCACTGGCGCTTCTGGGGGTACCACCTCTGCAGGAACCTCCACAGCCGATGACAGGGTAGTGAGCTCGACCTCTTCAGAAACCTCAGCCAAGGCTTGGGCCGTGTGGCCTTCCGAGGGACACTGACCGTCAGACTCTCTACCTGGGCCCCCTCGGTTCTCTCTGCAAGTTATCTCAACATTAGCCAGAATGGTAAAAAAGAGAAACATCCGGGACATCAAAACTTCCTTACCAAGCTGGAGGTCCAGAGATGTCGAATCCTTGGGCGAACCCTGCAGAGGAGAAATCTCCCTGACTTCAGTAATGGCCTCCTCTTCCTGCAGAGTAGAAGCCTCCCCGATTTCGGTAGTTGCCTCGGCAGCTGGAGTCTCAACTCCTTCCGGCTGGGTCACTCTTGCACCATCTCCTCGATATGCGAGAAGGTTGCAGCCTCGGTATCCTCAGCCAATCCTGCAGCATAAAAGGAGAATGATAAAGCCTCCTCTTCAATTGAAAAGGAAATCAGGTCAGAAGGTGAAAAGAGTACCTTCAGCAGGAGCACCGCTGGTGGTGACATCGTCGCCGGCTCACACCCATGTATTTCCTCCTCCGAGATGTGTGAGTATTTGCTCGGATCAAGAGGAGCGGGTTCGTCACCATAGTCGACCTCATCCTCAAAATCGCTTTCCTCTGCGATGAGGAAGACGACAGTTCAACGTGAGTAGCCTCGGTAGCCGGAGCTTTGCCTCTAAACACCCCAGTGGTAGGGCTGGGGTCAACCATCCGAGGACTAGAGATGAAGACAGAAGGAGACCCAGGCTTTTGTGCCTCATCCCTCCTCTGAGCTGAGGAAGACTCAGGCTGAGCTGAGATCCCCGGAATCTCAACAATCGCATCCGCTCATTATATCGACCTCGAGCTGCTCGGTCTCGTCAGTGGCGGTGGGTCTGTCAGCAGGCTCCCCTTCCTCTGCAATCCTGAGGCTCCTGCGTGTAACCTGCGGGCATGGACTAAGGGAGTGTCATCTTTGTCCACCTCTTCCTCCCTCGGCTCCCCAACACCAGAAGGGATGTCCGCGGATCGAGAAACTGCGGCCGTCAAGTCTTTTCCGGACCTTCTTTGGGGCAGGCTCAACAGTGGAAGTAGAGCCTTGACGACGCTTGCTCACCGCCTGTCGAGCCCTGGTTGGTCGCGAATCCGCCCTTGTTGCTCGCGGCTCCTCCCTTGACCTTCTCCCGACCTCCTTTAGAGCCTTCAGGTACTGCTCGACGCCTCGCGAGCGTTTACCGGACTCCGACCTTGCTTCGAGATTTGCATTGATACTCTCAATGCATGAATACTCCGGAACAAAGTTTGGTGTCTGGTTGACTTGGAAATACCAGGAGCAGAAGCTGAAACTCATACGGCACTTTGACCCCTCGATAGGTAGACGGAAAGTTGCTTCCGTCCCTCCGCCACACTGTAGTACCAAGCCCGAGCACCTTCGAACAAGTTCCCTTCGAAGGCGAGTCGAGCATTGGGATTGCCGACGTAGAGTTGATCGTAGCCGAACTGTCGGGCGAAACGATTCAGCATGTACGGCTCGATTGTGCATGAAGTCCCTTGCCGAAAAGCACATATCCGGGCCGAATGTTGATCAACCACCAGAAGACCCCCCGAGGACAACCTCGTATAGTCATCTGGGCCCACGGAATCAATAAATAGATCCCTGAAAGATGCACCAGGGATCTCGGGGAAGCAGCGATTGAGCTGGTAGTTCGAAGCATCTGAAATGCACTTACGGACGAAATACATATAAGTATTACGCCAGTCCGAACCCTCCAACCGCTGTACAAAAGGGGTGAAACCTTCACTCCAAGGCACCGGCGTCATCAGGGAAGGACAGTGCATCACGTACCAAGCCATGAGTACGTATAAGGCAGCTCGATCCGAGGGTTGGGGCGCTTCACCGTCGGCTTCCCCTCTGAGTCAAGGATCGGCTTGCCATGGGAGTCGACAGCCTTCCCGGGTTTGCAGAAAGCCTGGGTTAACGCCCGCAACCCGCTCTGAATGCCAGCCGCCACGGCCGGAAGAAGGGCTATGGGACTGTCATAAGCCAGGAGCACCGCCGGGTACACCACGTCGGCAACAATGACTTCATGTGGCAGCGTGGGCCACCACACAACGCTTCAGCCACAGCATTAAGAAGCCCGCCAACAATGCTCGATCAGAGATATAGGGGTCCGAGCTTGATGGTGAAAGCTTTCGAAGACCATGGCAGGTTCGAAACCGTCCTCATTCGAATCCGTAGTGTAGAAGCCTTCAGAAGCCTGGTCGATCCTGTCTTCAATTTCCTGGTCGGAGCTGGGAGCCAGTCGAGTTATTGGATGGTCTTTCTTATTGACATTGTTGACAAGTAACTGGCCCAAGACAGCTGCTTGATTCCTCCCGACCTCCAAGTGGTTATCTGGCCACAATATGGAAATGACATAGCACTTCCCAATAAGTCTCGTACATTTGAGGAGACCCTTTCTTCATGAGGCTGAGCTCCTCAGTGGTTGGGACATATTCCTCATAGGGAGAATCCCTTGTTGCCAGCCCAGAGACCTCATGCAACTCATGCAGTGCAAGGCCCATCTCTCCGACTGGAGTGAAGAATGTCCCCGTCAAAGAATTGTAACGCTCAAGGACCCCGAAGAAGTTCTGAGAACTCGGCGGGATGCCATACTGCACGGCCCTGACTGCTGGGTACAGTCCCACATGCTCCAGCAGATCTCAAGATCGGTAAGGACGAAGCTCACCATCCTGCGCCACCAATACTTCTCGGTGGAATGAACTCACCCGGGCGCGCGGAACTCAACCGGAAAATCACCCTCCCGCTTTTATAAACGCGTTGAGGAAGGTAGTGCCGAGTTTTGGTATCTCTCCAACTGGGAGCTCAGACTTGCGCGACCCGGGAAACAGGCCAAGAACCGCGCCTATCATGACTATCATGACGGTATACCCTCTGGGAACCCAAGTCACCAGGGTAATCTCAGGGACGTAGCGGAAACGTCCCATGTCATCTTCCGAGAGACGGACATGTGTTGGAGATAAGACAGCGGGAACATTCTCTCCATGTCTGGAAGAAAGAATCTTCTATCCCCTATCTGACGGAGCCATCTATAATTTCCGTCATACATGGAATAGCCGCCATCACCGATACGATCTCCGAAGAAGAAGGCAGGCTTCTCCAGCTTGACGCGATCATCCGTTGTGAATGCTGCATCGGTCATAAGCACCCGAAGGGTCGTCATATCAACATTTGAGACCTTTTTCTGGCGCTCCTGTGACTTGTCAGCAGTCACAGGTACTGTCCTTTGTAGCACAAAGGCCAGATCACGGTCAGCACCACCTACATGTCCAAAGTGGCGCTTCTTGGCAAGCGGGGCAGAAGGGTGTGGTACTGCAAAAGAAAGGACATTTAATTAGACACTTTATCAGAAAAATGTTAAGTGTCTATAGTCCAAACGCAGAAGAGATACTGGATGCAGGAATTATCAAGTCCGCGTCCACACCTGTGAATCTGCGTCTAGATGCAGAAGAAATACTGGACGCAGGAATTATCAAATCCGCGTCCAGACCTGCAAATCCGCATCCTGGCGTAAGACCAGCGGGATCAAGTCCGCGTTTTTGCAAACCAAGACTTATGAAAATTCTCTAAGTACTTGGGCTCAGGCGCCAGATTCATAAAGACCAGCACCTGATGTCACAGAACGCCAGGATTAAGTCCGCGTTTTGCAAACCAAGACTTACGAAAATTCTCTAAGTACTTGGGCTCAGGCCAGATTCATAAAAACCTGCACCTGATGAAAAATCTTCAAGTCCGCGTCCGGACTCTTCACAATTAGAAATATTCTAAGTGAAGAATCCGAAATGCAGGACTCTGGGCACCGGGTCATCAAACCCGCGCCTTGGTTATCAACTCAAAGACCGCGTCTGAGACCGCGTCTGAAAATCAAACACGGTTTGTTTTCTGTGTTAATGGTTCTCCCCCAAAAAAAAATTTCTTTTTGGGGTCCATGAACTCCCATTAAGGATGAAAGCCTAAACGGCGTTATACCTGGGAAAGAGACTGCCTGCGCGGAGGAACCGCCCCTCTGGGCCTCGGCGACGGTTGCTCTTGAAGAGTGCGGTTGGCTTGGTCTTAGGTGCCATTGGTGATTAAGAATCCAGTAATGGAGATGAACAGAGAAAGAAGAACTCTTTTTCTTAAAACAAATACGCTCGGAGAAGAAGAGGTATCTCTCTGACTATTGCCATTTATAGGCACAAGGATTCGCGAAGATACGCGGCACGTGGCTCGATTAGTTCTGCAGCGAGTCATCGCTTGACGCGTGGAAGAAATCATTTTGATGATTCGTGAAGATCATGCGCCATGACTCTGCAGCGAGTCGTCGCTGACACGTGGAACAGATCATTTAATAACCGGAAAATCCGCGCGCCAAAAGGTGAAATCCTGTCGGTTCCCAGGCCAACTGGCAGTGCAATCATGACATGGCACGGATTCGCACCCACGGTCGCGTCTCTTCGATGGACATGCCCCGTCATCACCGCCAATCATTCAAGTGCATTCAAGACAAGCAGACGCGCTAAGACGTGTCGCGTCTACACAGGCCCCATGTGCGAAAGCGACGGTCTCTGTCGCGACCAGCCAAGTCATTCAAAGACGTCGTCTCCCATACGAAGTTCTCCAGTCCGTCAGCCCGTAACATCGCGTCTGCTTTATGGAATATCAGTCGCGTTTCCATTTCAAAGACGCACCCATGAAGTCGCGTCTTTAAAGCAGTACTATCTTGCTCTTCAAAAGAACTGGCGTTCAGTCCTTACTTCTGCAAATCAGTTTCAACAGTACACTGGCACAAGCAGACGATCGTCCACTCCTAGCTTAAAGCGCGTCCATGACAGACTAAAAGCAATCGGGAGGTTTAGACTGTGTATCTAGACACTCAACACGATCAACTCTAGTGGCCTCAAAGAGTTCAACAGTACACTCACGAAGACCAACTCCAGATAAGATCAAACCCAGAGCATTAACAGTCCAGTCATAGAGGTAAATTCAGCTAGAGTCCAAAGTATTTCGAAATCCGTCCCAGTTAACTGCGGAATATCGAAAACTTTGGAGGGGTTCTGTAGGCTGTCTAAAAATCACTAATAGACAAGCCATTAAAAGGCAGAGTCTCAGCATCAAGCGCGTGGGCTCGACACCCGCATCTCAGCATCAAGGCGCGTGGGCTCGACACCCGCGTCTCAGCATCAAGGCGCGTGGGCTCGACACCCGCGTCTCAACCTCAAGGCGCGTGGGCTGACACCCGCGTCTCAGTTATAACCGCCCTGGTTATGGGGCCAGTCGCCGCCCACATAGCGGGGAGGTCAGCCCCTCATCGTGGAGCATTTTTAGGGGCACGTTCACCCCCTAGGACCTCTATAAATAGACTCGTTTGCTATGAGGTCGAGGGGACGATAAGAGGAGGGTGGCAATTGGCGATCAGCAATCAAAGGCATTTGGTGATAAGAGGATCGGCAATCAGACGACCAGACACGACAGAAAAAGAAGAGAGCTCAACTCTTCGTCAAGCTTGCTGCGTACAAGCTACTCTTTGCCTACCTTCTCTTTGAGAGTTTTGGTAGACAAGAGCTGTGCTACTCTTTCTACCAGCCGAAGAAAAGATCCCTGACGATCTCGACGGTCATCGGTCAACGGAGAACAAGATTCACTCTCCACCGCCACACGAAGAACCCAGCATTAAACAAAGGGAGGATTCAAGACTCAACATCCTCTCTCCCTTATAACTGGAAGGGAAAGTTATTTTTGTTGTAATCTTTTCATCTGATTCAAGAAAAATTTTTACAGTAAAGACTTCTTTCTCTTTTTTTCGGCGTGTACACTTCAGACGAAGCTGTAAGTTAGCTCTCTATGGAGCTATGAAAAGCTTCATGAGAAACTATCAAGAAAGCTTCTGGCGAAGCTAGAATTAGCTTCAGGTAAAGCTGTAAGTTAGTTAGCTCTCTGTGGAGAGCTTCAAGGCGTATCTAGACAACTTAGCCTCTCAGTCGAGACTATCCCTTTTGGCTCATGCGATGCTACGTGTTGAGCTAACTGAGCATCTTAGGCCTGCTTAGGTCTCTTCAAAGACAATCTTGGCTTGCTTTCTGCTTCACTAGATCAGTAGAGTCCAAGTCGCTGATTTGTCCCTCAGAGATGGGTAAAAACTGATCATCAGCTTGTCTGTGACTTGTCTTTTGTAAATGTCGACAAGTTAGATGTCGTTCAGACCGGTTGGAAAGCTGTCTGGGAGTTTTGTCTTTTTTTGAGTATCAACACACATGCCTAATAAACATTGCATTTAAACATAATGAGCATTAAAACCATAACATGCCAAAAATCTCAATAAGAAGGCATGTAAATAAAAATAAGGAGTTAAAGATAATTATCAAACCAAATGAATTAGTCTCTATGTCTCCAAAACCATGATGGTTCCCATCAAAACTCTTTGAAAGTGATGCATCAAAAAACGTGTAAATTTAGCTCGAAACGCATCCACCATCAAGGCACCAATACTTTCACGTCTTGTGAGAGCCCACACCTACATCAAATATAATAGGGGTATATCTTGGTACCCATACTTTCTTGGGTCCATAGAGGTTAGAACTTTCCTAACCCAAACATGTTTACTTGCAAAATTTAAATCATTTAACCTATCATGACAAAATTTTGCAGGTGGCCCGTATATCTACAATGTGTACAAGTATACATATTAGCATACAAGATGTTATGTGTGTGAACATGAGAAGCATGTGTATGCCATAGAGAGTGTGCATGAATATGTGGAGTATGTTTCTTTCGAAACATAGATTCCAACCTTGTGTGCTTCATGGCACATTGGCTCAAAGTGAAGTCTAAACAATCTACATTCTTTTTCAAAGCTTGTATATTATTTTCAATAGAAGAAGAAGATGTAGAGCAAGCAACAAAATTCTTATCACTAGGAGATGTATCAATAAAAGCATGCCAATAATGAGAAGCAAAATCATTTTTCAAAGAGTCTTTTTTCTTTGAAATATAATCTAATTCCTTTGAAGTGAAAGCAATTTTATTTTTCAAAGAATCATTTTCTTTTACAAAAAATCAAGTTTTGAAGACAAAATCTCATTCTTCTTCAAAATATCATTAAGCTCATTTTATTTTTCAAAATTTTATTTTCATTTATAACAAGATCAAGTTAGGTTTTAATGAATCCCTTTCATTTGAAATCTCAATCTTCTCTTGTAAAATCATATTAAGTTTTGAAACAAGTTTTTATTTTCTTCTTTTAAATCAAAACTCTTGCTTTTCAAAAGCTTGTATTTTGAAAGCAAATTTTCACAAAACATAGATAGCTTTTCATTTAAAGTATGGGCATCCATAGTATTATCATCATATGAAGAACTAGTACAATCATCAAGATGAGTCCAAATTTACCTCAAGGGAGTCATTCCTTTAGACCATGAAGCAAGCTTAGTCGGACTCATCTTTTCTTGGTTCTCTCTCAAAAATGTGTTGAACTTATTCCTTGAGAGAGTCAATGTGTTCCACACTGCAAAAGCGGCATCACAATGAGAAACTAAAAATATAATCTTTGCTAAGTGGTTGCCTAAGTTAATCAATGCTTGTGCATTAGCCTCAATGTACTTGTCATTACCAAAGTAGGATTTCTTGGTAGTGATAAGATAAACATGCAAACTTAGAGCTTTTAAATATGAACTCATTTAAATTTTCACATATTTATGTTAGAATCATCAAACATAGGTGGAGCAAGATAATTCATGAGTGTAAATTAATATGTGTGTAAAATAAATCTAGATTAGCAATCCAAAGATGACATTCCCAGGTGGTTAAACCGAATATCAGGAGCACTAGTACTGATACCAATTGAAAGTACACCTAGAGAGGGTGAATAGGTATTGTGCGAATCTAAGACAAATAGTACGGAATTTAAAACTAATTGCTAGCACACAAAGTGTAACCAAGAATGAGTCTGAATTCTCGATAAAGGGCTTTGAAACTAATCCTCGAAATTCCTCTAAACTAAGAGTTGAGGTACTTCAATAGCTCTCTTGGTTGAACACAAGTGTGAGTACACAAACAATATCTAGCATATATATATGAATATGAACAATATATAGCAATGCAAAATATAAGAAAGAGAGAGAGAGATCCAAATACAAACACAAAGATATGTTTCGAGGTTCAAGCCACTGCTCTACATCCCCGCCTTCACACAGAAGAATTTTTACTATGTCCGCACAGGACCTTCCACAAAGGGACATCCATTGCGGAATTATAATTACAAACTGGGTACACAACTCCACTTTCTTTCTCCTCTACACAAGATAAGGCACAAAGCAAAAGAAAATACAACTTAGTGATCATAAAGATCACAAACAATGACTTGATAATCTCAAAAGATCACAAATAATTTTCTCACAATACAAGATTCTAGATGATAGATTTAAAATAACAGCTCAAGTATGTGAGTAAAACAAAATTTTTAGAAAAGAAAGCACAAAGAAAACTCTTGGGAAAACTCTAGAAAGATGAAGAAATAGAAACTCTAAACTAGATTTCCCAAAATTTTGTTTTCTTTAATTTTTCAAAAATTTGAAACAAATAAAGATAGAGAGATTAAAGCTCTAAAACTTATTTTGAAAACTTGTTAACCCTCTATAGATGATGAAAATTTTGGCTCTCAAAAACTTGTCTAAAACTGGCTTAAAGGACCCCAACTTATAGGGATCCAGAATATAGTCGTTGGGGTTCAGAGCAGGTCAAAAATGACCTGTCGGTCGATCACCGGTCGACAGACCAACTGTCAGATTTCTGACCGTTGGGGCTATCGGTCGACCAGTCGGTCAACTGCCCCAAGGCAATGCCTATCGGTCGACCGCTTGTCGACCGTGGCCAAAACCAGAGAGCAGGCCTCTCTGGTCGGTCGACCGCTCGGTCGACCTGGGCCAGATCCAGAAAGCAACTCTCTGGATCGATCGACTGCACGGTCGACCGGCCTAAGGCCAAGGGCTTGTGCATGTTCTATGCACATCGTTCCACCGTCCGATCGACCGAGCCACTAAATCGGTCGACCGGTCGGTCGACCTCTATGCAGCCCAGAACTGGGTTATAGGTTAGGAAATCTTGGCTTTTAAGTACCTATAAAATCTCATAAAACTTCAAAATTTTCACAAAAATAAGTTCATGTATATATTTAAAGTACAAATGTGTGATCAAAAATCAACACATATTACAAACTATTTGAATTATTTTTTAGGCATAGAAATTAAGTTTTAAACCAAAAATCGTATTCCAAAAACCAAACTTTGAAATGGAAAACCGATTTTCTTCAAACTTGTATAGATAAAAAAAAATCAAGATATAGAAATACATTTGAAGTATAGTGTGTATGGATAAAATTCAATTCACATATAAATGATATATCTATATTTTTGACATTATATCTAAAATAAGTTTTAATAAAAATAAAACTTAAAATACATGAACTAGATACATCAAAATAGGTTTTTCTAAATAATGAAGAATAGATGCATATAGATGAAATCCAACATACATATAAACTATTTAAACTTTTTTGATTTTATTTATTCATGAAATCGGAAAGATGTGTACTTGAAAATCCAAAATGGTTAAACTGAAACCAAAACTTTTGCACTTATGTGTGTGCATAATTGAGCATACCAAAACTAAACTATACTTACAGAAAATCTAAACAAAAACTAAACAAGCTTAAATACAAGTCTTCTCGTCGATCTTCATCTCCAAGACGACTCGATCCAAATACGATCCAAATGAGCTTGACTCCATCTCGAGTACTAGATGCGATCTTGACTCGCGAGCTCTTGAATAACACGTGTTACCTTCAAACTTGACTATGAATCCTCTATTGAAGCTAGACACCTACTAAGATCTTGATCAATATCTGAATCTATATAGACACAAGATCATTAGTAACTTAACTTCATAAGTTAGTCATCATCAAAACTAAGGTGAAAGGCCTTTAAGCTAACAAACTTAAATAATTAATCACGATTACATCGGACAAGTGTTACAATTTCTGATGAAATTTATTTTGATAATTAGCGTCTAAAATATAAATCAGGATTTTAAAATCCTACACGTGGCATCATGGGATAATTCCCACATAATTAAAAGAGAATTACCAAAGTAATAAGCATCATTTTCCCTATCTCTCTCTATCTCACTCCTCAAGCTCTCTCTCTCCCCCTATCTCTATCTCTCTCATTCCTTCATCTTCATCAAAGAAAATTTGAATAAATTTAGATTAAATCCTAGAAATTCAAGAACATCATTACCATCACCATCTCATCATCCTCTCTCTCTCTCTCATCTCCACTCAAAAACAATCATACGACATCTGAATGTAAGATCCACTCCATTGAAGTTGTTCTACATTATTTCAAGTAAATAAAAATCAAAAACATGTATTTTAAATATTTTTTCCATCCATCGAGTAGGCACAAATAGACAGTTGAAAATAGTATATTGCTTAGTTCTACATCTATAGACATACAAATTCTCGATCCGATCATTTCATCATGATCTAAATACTTAAAAACCCTCGGACATAATTTTTTGTTAGATTTCAAATATTCTACACTGTTAAACTAACCACTCACTATTTCGGCCATCCAATTTACACTTACTTGACGGATGGACAAAAGTATTTAAAATACATAATTTTTTATTTTAATTACTTTCTTAAAATAATATAGATCAATTTCAACTGAGTGAATCTTGCATTCGGATGTCGTAGGATTGTAATTGAATGAGAAGGACTCGGCCTCAAATCCTTCCAGAGTAACACAAGTGTGTGTGTGTGTGTGTGTGTGTGTGTGTGTGTGTGGTATATTGCATAACTAGTTGACAGTTGCTCATTGATTGATAAGCTTAATAATAAATGTGTACGTATAGTATGTATCGATTGTAGTAATTAGCCAATAAAGATGATTTGGATTGGTAATTGATTAAAATAAAGATCATTAGTGAAGTTAATTATAGCAACGGTGCTGGCCCAAAGGTCCATCACTCTAGTTTTAATGATAATTAACACATATAGTTAATGTACTAATGATCTCGTGTTATTAAATTTCAAATATTAATCAAGATCTTAGTTGGTGTTTAATTTCAACAAAAGATTCAAGTTATTTTGAAGGTATCACGTGATGATTCAAGAGCTCAAACATAAAGAACACATCTAGTATTCAAGGAGGAGTCTAGCTCAAAGAATCGTGTTTGGGTCAAGTCAACATTGAGAAGAAGATTAAGATGAAGACTTGAATTTAGAGTTTGTATGTTTAAGATTTGTAAAAAATATAGATTACTTTTGATTGCTGAAGTTTATATACATACAAGTTTAATATTGATTTTCAAGAACAAGAGCTTTAGTTTTTGGTTTAACTCGTTTCGTTTCAACTATATAATAGTTTTAGTTTCATGAGTAGATTTCATAAAAAATAAATTCATATAGTTTTATATGCGTGTTAGATTCTATCCGCACACATTGTGCTTCACATGAGTGAAAATACTTATTTTTGTACTTATACAAGTTCTTGGAAAAACTTGATTTTCCATTTAAAGTTTAGTTTTGGGGAAAAAACAACTTCAATATAGTTTATGTTTTCAAAATTGTATTTATCATCTTAATAAAGTTCACATGTTTGTAATATGTGTTGATTTTGATTAAACGTATTTGTACTCTAGTGTATTTACATGAACTTATTTTTGTAGATTTTACAGAAAATTATTTGGATTTAAAAATGCAATTTAAAAGAGAAAAATCAGAATTTCAGTTGACCTCGGTCGACCGCACAGTCAACTGCTAGTGAACATATTGATCTATCGGTCGACCGCCGGATCGATCGGATATGCACAACCTTGTACTTGCGCATGTCGGTCGACAGACTGGTCCAACCACAAATCTTCCAGTGCTCTCTGTTTGGGATTTTTGGTCGATCGACTGCCAAAAAGTTGTGCTCTCTGGAGTTGAGCTCAGTCGACTGCCCGACGACCGGTTGCTCCAATGGCTAGAAAACTAGCCATTGGACAGTCGACCGCCTGGTAGACAGCCATGCCATTTCTGGTCAGTTTTGACCCCAACAGCTTTATTTTATTTTAGCATACAAATATGAGATTTTAGGATGAGATTTAACTAAGATTTTAAGAGCTTGTTTTCCCATCTAGAGTTTTCTCAATTAGTTTTAGAGCTTCAATTTCATATCAAAAGAGAGTTTTCAAAGTGCTTCTCTTGAGTTTTTAAAAAGATTTTTCTTGAGTTTTTCACTTTCAAATCTATCTAGTTTTCTCACACAAGTTTGAGCTATCATTACCAAATTTATCCTATAGGATCATTATTTGTGAGAGCGATTTTATTTGTGATCAAGGAGTTAATCTCTAAGTGTTCTACCTTTGTAATCCAAGAAGTTGGATGTTGTGGCATCAGTTTGTAAGTTCGCGTGTGTGTTATTCTTGCAGGAACAAGTGAGGGACTTGCTAGTCCAAGAGCTATTGAGGGAACTTGTAAATGTTGCGGCTCTGAGTGATCTTGCGGGATCAATTTTAGTAAAAATCCTTCATTGCGGTGAAAGCTGGAACGTAGAGGAGTGGCTTGATTCGAAAGAATTCTCCCGTGTTTGTAATTTCTTATCTCTCTCTACTCTAATCACTTATCTTTATATCTTGCATACTCTTATTATACTTGTATATCTTTAAATGCTCGATATATTTTTATGTACTTACACTTATTGGAACCAAGAGAGTAATTAAGCACCTTAACTCTTAATTAAGAAGAATCTTGAGGAGAAGTTATAAAGCCTTTCACTGAAAATTCGGCCTCACACTTTGATTATCTTTTGTGTCATAGTTTTAGTTAGTATAAAAGTTTTAGTTTTTGTATTTGTTTAGCACATTACCTATTCACACCCTTTAGGTGATTACTATCGGTTGATATGAAATCGATAATTACGAAACTAGTGGTAATGTTAGAAATAAACTGATTAAAATATAATTACGGGTAATATCTGATTAACTTGATGAATAAACATGACAGTAGAATTTATTGATTAACCTGACTGCACTTAATATCATAGGATTATATGATAATCAGTTAAATAAGACATTGGAGATCCCCAGTTAGTTTAAACCTCTAAAATTGTAGACTATTACCAATTATACTCAATTGGTAATATATATAAGTAATAACATGATCAAGAAAGTTGTATACTGATAACGTGAATAAGAGTTGACCTATATAATTGAGGTGAGTAAATCACTACAGTGTTAATTTTTACTTATAAATGCATACATATATAGTGAACCACATGGATTTCTTCAAAAATATATTTATATATTGAAGGAAGGGACCAAGCGGGAGCCAGTGGTAGGGGAAGACGGTAATTTCTATTCTGAAAATATTATATTGTAGGTTGTCTAAAAAATCACTGAGGATAAGTCACTGTTGTAATTTTCTTTACAATCAAACAAGAATTTACACCTCGATCACGAATTTTTCCCGCCAAACATATATATTGAAGGAAGGGTCGAGAGGGAACCAGTGGCGGGGGAAGACAGAGTATAAGTTGTCACTCATTGAGTATGAATGTGAATTATTACATCTTTGTAAACAATTATGAAATATGATGTGTGATATATGTATCACCAAGTATGTATGTGTATATGATGATATGTGATATGTATATCAGTATATGTGAGAAATGAGATACGCGTATGTTATGTGATGTATATACACACGTAGAATATAGAAATCAACTATAACTAACTGTTGAAATATCTAAAATACGTAAACTCGATGAGATATGAAAACATAATTCAAAAGAGTTAAAGAGATAAGATGACTAAAAGAGTTAGACTGTCCTCAAGGCTATGAGAATAATTGATTAGATGATTTATTCATGGAATATTATTAATTCTCTATTTTTTTTACTTCAGCTAGATTTGATTTATTACTTGTTGTAAATTATACTTCTTATTGTATATGTATACCCTTCTTTGAACTCATCATCTGACTCTAATCACTGAACTGTTAAGTCTCTCCCCCCTCGGATTAATGTTTTGCAGGTTACGTTAAGGCGAGGGCCCGACATTAGCTGCATAGATATAGAATTGGAATTTACTGGGAAATATCCATTTCTATGAAACCTAATCATAATGTAAACATCTAAATTTTTTTGAGTTTGTATATATAAATGTTTGCTGTGATAAATGTTTATATAGTATATGCTAGATTGTGAGATAGATAACTGATATTGGTAGATATGTGCATGAGGATACGTGTGTGTGTGTATGCATTCGCTTTCATGAAAGACAGACTTATTTTGGATTGTTCTTTGTTATCATATGAGCTAGTGAGGGATTTCAATAAACCCCTCGGAAATAGAGCCTATGTGAAAATTGATTTGGCGAAAGCATTTGATAGTATAAATTGGGAATTTGTACACTACATCATGCATTGTATGGGGTTCCCTGCAAAGTGGACTAGTTGGATTAAAGAATGTATACAAAGGCCTATGTTCTCAATCATGATTAATGGTTCATCCTCCAGTTACTTTAGCAGTTCGAGAGGCATAAGGCAAGGGGATCCAATATCCCCCTGCATAATGGTCATGGAGTTCTGGACCATTCATATGAATCTTGCCATAGCATCAGGTGCATTGCAGCCTTTAAAAAGAGATATGCATTCATGGTGTCACATTTGTTATTCACAGATGATTGTTGTAATTCTGCAGAGCAAGCAAGAAGAGCTTCACCGCTATTAATTCATTAATAGACAATTTGGCTCTAAACACGGGGCTCACTGTAAATAGGGAGAAGTGTAAACTTTATCTTAGCAAGGGTTGTAGAGAAAAGAAGGTCCTCTCTTCTTTGATTCAAATGCCTAATGGTTGCCTCCTAGCTAAGTACCTTGGCCTTCCCCTTAGTCAAATTTACATTAACTAAAGACTGTATTGCTCTTATTGATAAAGTCAGAAACTACATTGAAAGATGGATGGGGAATTTGTCTTTTTCTGACAGGGTAGAGCTTATCAACCCTGTGCTCACAAATGTCCTTGGGTACTAGTTACAAACATTTAAGATACCCGTATCAATTTGCAAGAAACCAGAGACAATTGCCGCTAACTTTCTTTGGAAAGGGAATTTGCATGCTTGGTGCTGGGACTCCTTATGCAAACCCAAGCAAAAAGGAGGTGCAGGACTTAAATGAATCACTGATTTGAATGTAGCTGGGGGTGTTAAACTTTTCTGGAGATTCTGTACTTCTAAAAGCATGTGGGCTATCTAGATGAGGGCCAACTACCTCAAGGAGACTAGTGTGTTTAGCTACTGCCTCAGTACTAGATTCTGGCACTTGGAAGCTGATAGTGCAGCATAAGGGGATTGCATTGAATATATGTATAGGCTGATTGGCACCGGAACTGATACTTCATTTTTGTATGATAACTGGGTTAATAAGAATTCTCTTCAGAACTTATCAGGTTTGCAATGCCCTCCCCATGGCTCAGAGCATTGGAAAGTGGCAGACATCTTAGTAGATGGGAATGGAATATTAAGTTTCCTGTTTTGCAGCCTCTTTTGAATGAGATCCAGAATGTGCAACCTGTTACTGGAATAGATTCCTGGCATTGATCTGATACGACATGCACAATAAGCACACTTGCCTCAGCCTGGGAATCATTGTGGTAAAAGGGCAATTTTTCCCTTTTTTCCAACTAGTCTGGGTACCTACCCTAGCTCCAAAACTCTCCATGTTCACTTTAAGAGCTATGCAGAACAAACTCCTTGCGAGAGACAAATTACTGAACATAGGTATTATTTCACACATTCAGTGCCCTCTATGTGAATCCGACATGGAATCCAGAGATCATCTATTCTTCAATTGCTTCTTCTCTTCATACATATGGGTTTTATGCAAGCTGAAGCTTGGTCTATCAGAACCACCCAAACGCACGCTACTTGAGGAAGCTGCTGTAGTATATTCAAGGGAAGAGCAAAGCAAGTTGCCCTTACCAGGACAGTTTTCAAGGATGTCGTGTGGCACATTTGGAAGGAGAGGAATTTAAGAGCCTTCCATCAATAAAAATCGCACAAAGTGGCAATGTTTAGGAAGCTTTATGAAGATGTTCATATACTACTCAATGTTCATATATTGCTCAAATTTTGCTATTGTCCATCAAGACCAAATGATGGCATCTCCTATAACTGGAGCTTGCTTTGCTTTTTGTACTCTTATCTTTATCCTTTTATATGTATCATGTTTGGAGATAGAGTGAGTAAAACTTTAGGTCAATCACAGATGATTTCCTAGAGTGCTATAATAGAAGGTGACAGCTAGAGTCTGTTGGGTATCCTGCTTAACAAGAATCAATCTGACAACTAATCAAGATCACTGAGATATCAACAATCTAATTGGCCAGGTCGGCAAATATCAGGTGGGAGGTTTTCCGTTCAATAGAACGTTCCTTAATTTAAGAACCACCTTTTAATTTCCTTCCTTAGTTTAAGCACCAATTAGACTGAATCCAAGTCAGTCTCGATATACTGTAAAGTATATCCCCTGTATAAAGGACTTAATCCACTTATACAGTATCACTTAGACTGAATCTAAGTCAATCTCGATATACTGTAAAGTATATCCCCTGTATAAAGGACTTAATCCACTTATACAGTATTTAGAGTGAGGTACGCTTATAGCGAATCTCCTTAAGACAATTACGTCCCCCGCACCGGTGCTAACGGGATAATGGACGCTGGTCTCCCAAGATACAACACTCTTTCACGGTATTTGGATAGCACTACCAAATCACCGTACGGTCGAACCGTAGTCAACCAGTACCTTCACAGGATCGTTGAAGCAGCGGTACAAGGACAAATTTCAAACGAATATTTGCCTTTACTCTTCTGGAGGAGCACCCACTGTTGAGGACGATGGAAGGTAGAAGAATATCTTTCTTCAGAAGTACCAGATTCAGACAACAATTCTTATAAAAGAATATGTTGAATTTTCTGATTCCTCTTTCAGAACAATTTTGCAGAATCTTCGTTGGAAGTCGCTTCGGAAACCGAGTTACTGATTTCCCACTTCCCTTTTGAGAAGTCACTTCAGAACTCCACTTTCCAATTCAGAATGCAAAACTTAGTTCGCAGTTCAGAATTCAGAGAGAGAAGAGAAGTTGTTGTTGTCTTGGTGTGTTTCAATTGAGAGTCAGGAGGGCTTTATATAGCCTGCAGGAGGGGCCAAAGGGTTCAAACCCAATGAAAGGTTGCACCTTTTCGACCCAGCAGTCGTGTCTGTTGGTTGCCCAAAGGATGCACCCAACAGTCGCAACTGTTGGCAGTCCAACAGTTGCAACTGTTGGTATTCCAACAGTCTTGGAGCGGGTTAGTTCGGATCCGGATACCCATACCCGATTCAAAAAGAACCAGGCCGGGTAGGGAACCCGAACCCGAACCCGAACCCAGGCCCAGGCCCGAGCCCGAGCCCGGCCCAGCACCGGCGCCGGCCGGCCGGCCACCGCCGCCAGCGGCGGCGCGCGCGCGCACGTGCGGGCATAGATCCCTCCCAATCGCGCGCGAAAACTCCAAGTACCCAAAGGGCACGCCCTTTGTTCTCAATTTTCTTTATTTATACACCACAAACTTCCATCCCACGGCCAATGTGGGACTAAATGCTTTAAGCTACCTTTAGTCCCGTTTTGACTTTGAATTAGGCAATCTTTGGACTTGAATATCTCATTCATTCGAAGTCGGAATTGAACATGTGAATATACCACGTTCATCACCAATGGAAGGAGAACACACTCCAACCATCATCCAGTTGATTCGATCAACGGATCTCGCCATAATTCATATCGAAGATTCGCCTTTCATATTCTTCAATTCCAACAATCCCCCACAATGAATGGAGATTCAAGGAATGACACACAAAAAGACTGACTCTATTGTGAAAGGTACTTGAGAAAAGAAACTGCATAAGGATAGGTGAACTAGGTCTTGAACCTTCCATAGCGAAAACTTTATCGGACTTACTGGCTAATCAGTGAACTAGGTCTTGAACTGTTAGCCGTTAGTGTAAGCCAAGTCAACAAGATTCACACAGTGACTTTCCAAATCAACTTTGGTTCTCTGTTGTGTCCGTTTTGGCCCTGGACATTCTTGGTTTCAGAGAGTATCTTTAGGGAATAACAGCCTCCATAGAGATTCCCAAAGAGCCGACCCAACTCTATACTCACATAGGTGATGGACCTATTAAGAGTAGTCTACTCTACTCCACTTGTTTAGTAACAAGATATAGGCATCATTAAAAGCATTTAAGCTTATCCTTAATCCACTTGTAGAAAAGCACTTATGTGCACCTTAGGAATGGATTGGAGTCAAGCTCCCAAGTGCTTACTTGCTGAGTCAATCATAACTAGTTTTTCCTCTTGAACTTAGTCCGTGGGATCTCCAGTCGCTAAGTGAGGTTTCCATTAAGCTGACTCGGTAAGGTTAGGCTTTTAGACCCATTCCCCTCGATGCGCAGTTTATACGCTCTCCATTTAAACCTTTAGTAAGCGGATCCGCTAAATTATCCTTTGACGATACAAAGTCAATAGAGATAATTCCATTTGAGAGCAACTGCTTCACGGTATTATGTCTATGACGAATATGTCTAGACTTACCGTTGTATAAAACATTTTGTGCCCTAGATATAGCTGCTTGATTATCGCAGTGTATACATATAGCGGGCACTGGCTTTTGCCATAATAGTATATCTTCTAAGAATTGTCGAAGCCATTCTGCTTCTTCTCCAGCCTTATCTAAGGCTATGAATTCCGATTCCATAGTGGAACGGGCAATACATGTTTGCTTAGAAGATTTCTATGATACCGCTGCTCCTGCTAGAGTAAATACGTATCCGCTAGTTAATTTTGATTCCTCAGAATCTGCAATCCAATTAGCATCACTGTATCCTTCCAGTACAGGAGGATACTTTCCATATCTCAAGGCATATTCCTTGGTATGTGATACGTAACCCAATACTCGTAGTAGAGCGGTCCAGTGTAGATCACTAGGATTGCTAGTGTATCTACTTAACTTGCTTACAGCGTAAGCAATATCGGGTCTAGTGCAATTCATTAAATACATTAGACTTCCGATAATCTGAGAATACTCCAACTGGCGTATTCCAGTTCCTGTATTCTTATGAAGATGGACATGTGGGAGAAAAGGATTTGTATTCTCTTTTATCCCATGATCCTTGAATCTTTCTATCATCTTATCCACATAATGAGATTGAGATAGACTGATTCCATCTGGTGTTCTAGTAATTTTAATTCCTAAAATTACATCAGCAACCCCCAGATCCTTCATGTCAAAACTGTTGGATAACATTCTTTTAGTGGACTTAATAATTTCAATATTAGTCCCAAGTATCAACATGTCGTCTACATAAAGACAAACAATGATACATGCATCTCCAACTGTTTTCGTGTAAACACACTTATCGCATTCATTGATAGTGAATCCATCTTTGATCATGACACTATCAAATTTCTCATGCCATTGTTTTGGAGCCTGTTTTAAACCGTATAAGGATTTTACCAATTTACACACCTTGTGTTCTTGGCCCTTGACTTTAAATCCTTCAGGTTGCTCCATATATATCTCTTCACTTAATTCACCATTTAAGAATGCAGTCTTGACATCCATTTGATGGATATCTAAGTTGTGCAATACTGCAATTGCAATTAACATCCGTATGGACGTTATTCTTGTTACTGGTGAATAAGTATCGAAGTAGTCAAGTCCTTCTTTTTGTCGATAACCCTTGGCTACTAATCTAGCCTTGTACTTATCGATAGATCCATCGGGTTTTAATTTTCGTTTGAAAATCCACTTACACCCAATTGGTTTACTTCCAGGAGGCAAGTTTACCAATTCCCAAGTATGATTACTTAGTATGGATTCTATTTCGCTATTTATAGCTTCTTTCCACATTTGTGCTTCTGGGTTTGACATAGCCTCTTTAAATGTTTGAGGCTCGCTCTCAATAGCGTATGCTATGAAATCTGGACCAAAAGATTTTGAGATTCTAGATCTCTGACTTCTTCTTGGTTCAATTTCCGCATTTACATTTCGTTCCTCGGGGCTTTCGTCCCTGAACGCCATCTCGTGTGTTCTTTTCCCAGAAGTCTTATCTGCTTCCCGTTTGTACGGAAAGATGTCTTCAAAGAACACAGCATCTCGAGATTCGATAATCATGTTTACATGAATATCAAGTATTTCTGATTTATGAACCAGAAATCTGTATGCACTGCTATTCAAGGCATAGCCTATGAATATGCAGTCCATAGTTTTTGCTCCCAACTTAGTCTTTTTGGGTAATGGTGCCAGCACCTTTGCAAGGCACCCCCACATTTTGAGGAAATGGTAGGAAGGAGTCCTTCCATGCCATAACTCGAATGGTATAAGACCAAGTTTCTTGTGGGGTACTCTATTTAGAATATGATTTGCAGTTAATAGAGCTTCCCCCCACAAGTTCTGCGGAGCTCCAGAACTTACGAGCATGGAATTAACCATCTCCTTCAAAGTTCTGTTCTTCCGTTCAGCAATTCCATTCTGCTGAGGAGTGTATGGTGCTGTAGTTTGATGTATTATACCAAAACTAGCACATAACTCACTAAAATCATTTGATTCATATTCTCCGCCTCTATCGGATTTTAGAATCTTGATTTTCTTGTTGAGTTGATTCTCAACTTCGGCTTTATATGTTGTAAACATATTTATTGCCTCATCCTTACTGTTCAAAAGATACACATAACAGTATCTTGTACAGTCATCGATAAAAGTAATGAAATACTTTTTACCGCCTTTAGTTGGCATAAACTTCAAGTCACATAGATCGCTATGAATTAACCCTAAAGGTTCTGTATTTCGATCTATTGAGTGAAATGAATTTTTAGCCAACTTGGTCTCAACACAAACCTCACACTTGCGAATTTCTTCCAAGTTGAGTTTAGGAATATATCCCAGATTAGACAAGTTCTTTAAAGACTTGTAATTTACATGCCCTAATCTAGCATGCCACAAATTAGGAGACTCAAGCAAATAAACAGAAGAATTTTCTTTATTTATAAGCTTCGGGTACAAATATACAGACTTTTTGTCTACCACTGCAACATTGTCTTTAAAAAGACCATCAATAAGATTCTTGTTTTGTTTGAGACGGCTGCGACATTCATTCGCCTTATGCCCCTCTTTGTTGCAGATGTAGCAAGTTCCCTTGAAGCGCATGTTCTTGCCTTCTTGGACCTTGCCTTTGTACCCCTGGGAAGTCTTCTTCCGCTTTAAGCCTTTGGAAGTAGACGCTTTTCCCTTTGAGTCTTCGATCACATTGGCTTTTACTTCGTAGGAGTTCTTACTGCTCCTTTTCTCAGACTTTCTGTTGTCCTCCTCGATTCGAAGCCTCACAATGAGATCTTCCAACTTCAACTCCTTTCGCTTGTGCTTAAGGTAGTTCTTGAAATCTCTCCACGCAGGTGGGAGTTTCTCCACGATAGTAGCAACCTGAAAAATTTCAGGTAGGATCATACCTTCGGCTTCTATCTCGTGCAAGATAAGTTGGAACTCTTGCACCTGACTGATGACAGTCTTGCTATCCACCATTTTGTACTCCAGAAATCGTCCAACGACGAACTTCTTGGTACCAGTATCTTCAGTCTTGTACTTCTTGTCAAGACTGGCCCATAACTTCTTTGCCGTAGTGATTGGACTGTAGACATTATAAAGAGAGTCATCCAGTCCATTAAGAACATAATTTCGGCAAAGGAAGTCACATTGAGTCCATGCATCAGTTGCAGCTCTCTGGTGGGTCTTCTTCCAGGAATCTGGCCAGATGAAGAGTGGTCAAGTAGAAGTACATCTTCTGTTGCCACCTCTTGAATTCTGTGCCATCAAACTTTCCTGGCTTCTCCGGCTTCGGGTTAGGAAATGGAGTTGGTATCAAAGCTTGCATGTTTGGTGCTTTGCTTGAGCTATCTTGATTAGTCTCAGACATCTTCTGTAAGTTCAAGCAGAACAGAAGTAAGAAACTTCAATAGATAATTGTCTTAAGTTTGTTGGGTATCCTGCTTAACAAGAATCAATCTGACAACTAATCAAGATCACTGAGATATCAACAATCTAATTGGCCAGGTCGGCAAATATCAGGTGGGAGGTTTTCCGTTCAATAGAACGTTCCTTAATTTAAGAACCACCTTTCAATTTCCTTCCTTAGTTTAAGCACCAATTAGACTGAATCCAAGTCAGTCTCGATATACTGTAAAGTATATCCCCTGTATAAAGGACTTAATCCACTTATACAGTATCACTTAGACTGAATCTAAGTCAATCTCGATATACTGTAAAGTATATCCCCTGTATAAAGGACTTAATCCACTTATACAGTATTTAGAGTGAGGTACGCTTATAGCGAATCTCCTTAAGACAATTACGTCCCCCGCACCGGTGCTAACGGGATAATGGACGCTGGTCTCCCAAGATACAACACTCTTTCACGGTATTTGGATAGCACTACCAAATCACCGTACGGTCGAACCGTAGTCAACCAGTACCTTCACAGGATCGTTGAAGCAGCGGTACAAGGACAAATTTCAAACGAATATTTGCCTTTACTCTTCTGGAGGAGCACCCACTGTTGAGGACGATGGAAGGTAGAAGAATATCTTTCTTCAGAAGTACCAGATTCAGACAACAATTCTTATAAAAGAATATGTTGAATTTTCTGATTCCTCTTTCAGAACAATTTTGCAGAATCTTCGTTGGAAGTCGCTTCGGAAACCGAGTTACTGATTTCCCACTTCCCTTTTGAGAAGTCACTTCAGAACTCCACTTTCCAATTCAGAATGCAAAACTTAGTTCGCAGTTCAGAATTCAGAGAGAGAAGAGAAGTTGTTGTTGTCTTGGTGTGTTTCAATTGAGAGTCAGGAGGGCTTTATATAGCCTGCAGGAGGGGCCAAAGGGTTCAAACCCAATGAAAGGTTGCACCTTTTCGACCCAGCAGTCGTGTCTGTTGGTTGCCCAAAGGATGCACCCAACAGTCGCAACTGTTGGCAGTCCAACAGTTGCAACTGTTGGTATTCCAACAGTCTTGGAGCGGGTTAGTTCGGATCCGGATACCCATACCCGATTCAAAAAGAACCAGGCCGGGTAGGGAACCCGAACCCGAACCCAGGCCCAGGCCCGAGCCCGAGCCCGAGCCCGGCCCAGCACCGACGCCGGCCGGCCGGCCACCGCCGCCAGCGGCGGCGCGCGCGCGCACGTGCGGGCATAGATCCCTCCCAATCGCGCGCGAAAACTCCAAGTACCCAAAGGGCACGCCCTTTGTTCTCAATTTTCTTTATTTATACACCACAAACTTCCATCCCACGGCCAATGTGGGACTAAATGCTTTAAGCTACCTTTAGTCCCGTTTTGACTTTGAATTAGGCAATCTTTGGACTTGAATATCTCATTCATTCGAAGTCGGAATTGAACATGTGAATATACCACGTTCATCACCAATGGAAGGAGAACACACTCCAACCATCATCCAGTTGATTCGATCAACGGATCTCGCCATAATTCATATCGAAGATTCGCCTTTCATATTCTTCAATTCCAACAGAGTCTTCTCCCCTCTCTAGAGTTCTCCGGGTTTGAATCTAGAATAGCCTAGCTTTTCTACGTATATCATACATATTTTTGAAAATATCAATACAAATTTCATATATGTGTGTGTGTGTGTGTGTGTGTCTGTGGTTATAGTTTTTATTTCGAGTTGGATTTGAAACAGATATGTTTGGTTTGAGTATGCCGAGAAGAGAACTCTCGAGCGCATATTTATTGTGTATATTGGTAGCCAAAATTGTTTCCTAGATAGATTTGATAAGTAGGCTGATGTTGCTGAGACAATATATATGTATATTTTATATTGGTAGCCAAGATTGTTTCCTCGATAGATTTGATAAGTAGGTTGATGTTTGCTGAGACTATATATATGTATATTTTGTATATCAGGATAAAGCAGTATGCGCAGTGGTGATGCTTCCAAAATTTTCAAAAAACTAGATATGATCATGATAATCTGTTGATTAATAAAAATTATTATGTTAATTAAGGACATTGAAACTCAAGTCGTTACAATCTTTTGCAGCCTGGACTACCACGATACAGCTGCCCTTACAAAAGTGAACAAGTATCTTGATGTGGACTTTCTCTTATCAATGTCACCTGCAATGCCTAAATCTATGTACCCGTCTAGAATTGGTTTTACTCCCCAAACATAAACAATATTTGGAGATTCCTATGAAGTATCTCAAGATCCACTTCACTGTTTTTCAATATTTTTTGCTGGGATTGACAAGAAATCTACTTACAACACCAACAATATGTGCATTGTCAGGCCTTGTGCACACTATAGAGTACATCAAACTTCAAACTACAGAGACATATGGGATAATCTTCATTTCCTCCATCTCATTCTCTGTTGAAGGGCTTTATTGTGAGCTTAACTTGAAGTGAGCGGCAAGAGATGTAGAGACTGGCTTGGAATTCTTCATGTTGAACTTCTTAAGAATACTCTCAATGTAACTTCCTTGTGATAACTATAGTTTCTTCGTCCTATCACGAGAGTTCTTTATTCCCAAAATATGTTATGTTGGCCCTAAGTCATTCATGTCAAAGGACTTGCTTTACTCTTTCTTTAACTTGTCAATTTTAAATTTATCTTTGCAAACTACAAGCATATCATCAACATATAGTGAGAAAATAATAAAATCATTATCAATAAAATTATGAATGTAAATACAATGATATGCAGATGTTCTTTTGTATTCAGATCACGCATGAAAGAATCAAACTTCTTATACCACTGTTGAAGTGCCTGCTTGAGCTCGTACAAGATATTTTTTGTAGGATCTATAATCAAAGCAACACAACACTAGAGGGGGGGTGAATAGTATTTATAAAAATTTAAATCAAACTACTTGCAGGAAATAAACAATGCACAAGATAAACTCAGAAATTCAAACGCAAAGACAAGAGAGTTATCCTGGTTCGGTCCTTGTGACCTCATCCAGTCCCCAAGCAAATCGCTTGAGATTTTCCTTTCCTGACTTGTGCATACCCACAACCAATACCTTATACACCACTTGACAAACGCCCTTTGCCAAATGTGCACAACTCCTCTTTACACCAAGAGAACAAACGCCTTGTACAACTTTCTTCTACTCCCAAGAAGACGCCCTTGTACAATGATCTTCTTTGAATGATTACAATGATCCTATAAGCCTTGAATTTGAATGTGCTTATGGACAAGGTTTCTTATAGGAGGAATTTCAGAAATCTTCACAATGGACTTTGGAATTTGGTGAAGAAAACTGAAAGAGAACAAGTTTTCAGAAAACAGAATTTTTGGACAGAGTTTAAGGCTGAAAACTTTGAATTTGAATTGGTGATTTGACCTTAGGACAATACCCCTATTTATAGTTGAAATCCATAGTAAGTTAGGGTAGTTATCAGGTCAAATTCAAATTTTGAAACGTTGAAAAACGCACCAGAAATCACCAACTGCACAGCAGTTACCAACTGCCATTAGTCGACTTGAACAGAAAATTAGTCGACTAGAAGAACAAAATTTTCAAAGACTAGTCGACTACAATAAAGGATAAGTCGACTATCAAAAGACTGATACAGATATTTGGTTTCTGGAAAACTGAATGTAGTCGACTATATAGGTACTGTTAGTCGACTATATATGGTGTTAGTCGACTATACAAGTTTGATAAGTCGACTAAGTTTCATGTCAGACAGAAACAAAGAGCAAGGGAATTTTTGTATGGGTTATTAGTCGACTTGGGAAAATCTATAGTCGACTAGGTATCTGTTAGTCGACTATATATGGAAGTCAAGTCGACTAACTTTCATGACAGAGAACAAACAGAGACTTGGGTTATTTGTTTTGGAAGTATCTAGTCGACTAGGGTTTTTGGAAAGTCGACTATATAAGGGATAGTCGACTATATTAGAAGGTCAAGTCGACTTGGAAGGGTATTTTGTGTGTGTGCTCAAGGCTTTTCACAAATTTCTAAATAATACATAAAAATACCAAAATGTGCAACAGAGGTAGAATAACACTAAGTGCTTGTCCATCATCAAAATCTCTATCAACTTGGTAGGCATCAATATTCTCCCCCTTTTTGATGATGACAACCTGTGATAACTCCCCCTGCAGCAAAACCCCCTACAGTAAATATGTTATAACAAAATGATATATATATATATATATATATAATCAAGTCGTTTGTTTGCCCCTGCAGAAAGTGTTAAGTGTCCCCTTCCCTGCATTATCATATGTCAATATCCAGCACATAGTTGTATAACACACATTGACATATGCTTGTCACAACAGACAACAGATTTATATAACAGATTTATATAACACAAACATAACACATAACACAAAAAGTTCTCCCCCTTTGTCATTAACAAAAAGCAGAAAACATACATAAATAGACACTGTTTTCATACGGAAATACATATTAAAAAGAGTCTGAAAACAGAAAAATACATAAAAAAGGTAAAAATTGCAAAAACAAAAACACGAAGAAATGCCAACGCCATAATCTTCAAAGGTCGGATCCGGGAGGAGGTGGCGAAAAATGTGTCTTGAGGAGGTTCAGAATCTCTGTTTGAGTTGATGCAAATGAATCCATCTGAAATTGCATATGCTCAAACCGAGTCATCATTAAAGACTGATTTTGAAGCACTTGATTCTGAGTGTCTTGAAGAACTTGTTGTTGGACATGAAGAGAGGCAATCTCAACAGACAGTGAATTGTAGAAGGCATCAGTGTAAGAAGGAGGTGGTTGGTTTGGAGGTGGTTCAGTGAAAGGAGGTTGGGTAGAGGAAGATGGAGGTTGTGTGAAACTTTGTGGAGGTGAAGAAGGTGGTTGTTGTGGAGGAGGATGAATATCAGTAATTTTCATACGGTGAAGAACGGCACGATCAAATGGTTCGAATACTTTGACGACACTAGTTTCGGAATCAAGATCAACGTGAAATTTTCGAAATACGTGTGTCAAGAAAGCTCCATAAGGAAGGAATGAAGTATGTAACTTAACCATGGTATCAAATACAATTTTTGCCCAATTAACATCGAGGCCAGCCATAATTGCATAGACGCAAGTGGCTAACTCTCGTAAATAGTAATTATAGCTTCCAGTTTTAGGGCAAATATTGTATGCAAGGATACGACATATAAGACGTGGGATAGGCTTCAATTTGTTGTTTGTCATAGGTAATCCTTGTCCAGGCAAAAAGATATTAGATAAGACCTCTGCATTATCCATTTCAATATCATTTAGCAGGAGACCGGTATAAGGAATGGACAGAATACGGCCGATGGATTTTGGGGATAGTTTTATATTTATACCTTTAACCAATAATAAATGTGAACATCATCCTCATTATCTTCATAGGTTAAATTAGTATAGAATAAGTGTATCAAGAATGGATAATAACCTTGCCTAGAATCCTTAGAAAACATGTGAATTAGACCACTATTTTGCAAATATGAGACAATGTCATAATCATAAAAGTCTTCATATTTAACAAAACGACCGGGTAGAATTTTTAGGGAAGACAATCTAATGAAATCTTCTTCTAGAGCAGGGTTTTTGAGAAATGCCCTAAAATCAACATGTGAAGATGAACTAGATGGAGTAAACTTAGTTTTCTTTGACCTAGACATGTTGAGCACTGAAATTGATGGAATAGAACACAAGAACTGAAAGGAAATGGAAGGGATTTGAAAGAGATTACCAAGAAATTGGAAGAGAAGTGAAGAAAGTTGTTGATTCCTGCAGTCGCTGCTGGCGCTTCAAACCCTTCTGAAGTCGACTGGAGGCATCGGCTGGGAGAAAGAATTGGGGGAAAATTTAGGGTTTTGTGAAGAGAAAGTTTGGAATGAGTGGTTGAGAGAATTAAAAGAGAGAGATATTGGATCCACAATTAAAGAAAAATGGGTCGGGTTCGAAACTTAAATCCGAAAAACAGAACACAGAATATGACAGAATTAGTCGACTTGAGGTTTGTTATTAGTCGACTAATACATTGACTAGTCGACTAGTAAATCAAGTTAGTCGACTAAGTTTTGAAAAATCAAAAAGCTATGTCTCTGTTAATGCAAATTAGTCGACTGGGTTACTGTCAAGTCGACTAGAGCCTGTATAAGTCGACTAATAAGAATTAATAAGTTGACTAATCATGTAAAAATGCCTTAGAAAAATTCTGAAAAAAATATTTAAAAATCAGAAAAATTACAAATACCCAAATCTCTTCTAAATTTCATAAAAGTATCTACTTTAGAGGCTTTGTGAAAATATCTGCAACTTGATTATCAGTTGATATAAAATTTAAAGAAATGTCACATTTTAAAGCATGGTCACGTAAAAAGTGATGTCTAATATCAATGTGTTTGGTACGTGAATGATAAACTGAATTTTTAGATAAATTAATAGCACTAGTATTATCACACATAAGAGGTGAGTTTGTGATAGTCATGCCATAATCAAGTAGGGTTTGTTTCATCCATATAATTTGAGCACATGCAACACTAGCAGCTATATATTCTGCCTCGGTTGTTGATAATGATACAGAATTTTACTTTTTACTGAATCATGATACTAGTGAATGTCCCAAAAAGTGACAAGTACCACTAGTACTCTTCCGATCAAATTTACATCCAGCAAAATCAGCATCACTATATGATAGTAAATCAAATGTCCTTGATTTGGGATAAAATAAACCATAATTGAGTGTGTTATTTAAATATCTAAAAATCCTTTTCACTGCTTTAAGATGTGATTCCTTAGGATTTGACTGATATCTAGCACATAAGCATACACTGAATATAATATCAGGTCTACTTGAAGTAATGTATAGTAAAGAACCAATCATACCTCTATAGAGTTTCTGATCAACATTTTTACCATTTTCATCTTTGTCTAAAAATGTCGTCGTACTCATGGGAGTATTCTTATGACCAGAATTTTTCATGCCAAATCTTTTTAGCAGTTCCTTTGCATACTTGCACTGGGAAATGAAGATTCCATCCTTCATTTGCTTTATTTGCAGACCGAGAAAGTAAGTAAGTTCGCCCATGTGGCTCATCTCAAATTCACTCTGCATGGTCTTAGAAAATTCTTGACAAAGATTATCGTTAGTAGATCCAAATAAAATGTCATCAACATAAATCTGAATGATTAAGATATCTTTATCAACATGTTTAATAAAGAGAGTTGTATCTGCTCTTCCCATCTTAAAATCAGAATTTAAAAGAAAACTTTTTAATCTATCATACCAAGCACGGGGTGCTTGTTTTAAACCATATAAAGCTTTCTTAAGTTTAAAAATATGGTTTGAAAATTTTTTATGTTCAAAACCTGGAGGTTGTTCAACATAAACAGTTTCTTTAATAAATTCGTTTAAAAAAGGCACTTTTAACATCCATTTGATATAGTTTGAAATTCATAAAACAAGAAAAAGTAAGTAAAATACGAATAGATTCAAGCCTAGCTACTGGTGCATAAGTTTCATCAAAATCAATACCTTCTTCTTGATTGTATCCTTGTGTTACTAACCTTACTTTGTTCTTAATGACTTCACCTGATTCATCGAGTTTGTTCTTAAAGACCCATCTGGTACCGATGACTGGATGATCAGTAGGACGTTGTACAAGATCTCAAACATCATTTCTGACAAATTGGTTCAACTCTTCTTGCATGGCAATGGTCCAAAAATCATCCGCACATGCTTCTTTGATATTCTTCAGTTCAATGAGTGATATGAAGGCAATTTGTGTCATGTAGTTCAACTTGGATCTCGTCTGAACGCCTTGATTTATATCTCCAATAACCAAATCACGTGGATGATTTCTTACTTCAACATATGCTTTCGGTAACTCGGTAGAAGTCTCATCATCCTTAGAAATGTTAGTATCAACAGAAGATATAACAATATTATCAATAGGAGAATCTATGATATGATCATCATCATGTGGAGAAGTATTAGAAATAGGCTTAGTCAAGGATTCATCAAATTTAACATGTAATGATTCTTCAATAGTAAATGTTTTCTTATTAAATATTCTATATGCTTTACTATGAGTAGAGTATCCAACAAAAATACCTTCATTGGATCTAGCATCAAATTTATCTAAAGCATCTTTTGTATTTAAGATAAAGCATTTACATCCAAAAATCTTAAAGTAAGAAACTTTTGGAATCCTGTTATAAAACAATTCATAAGATGTTTTGTTTAAAAAAGGTCGAATAAGCATACGATTTAAAACATAACATGCAGTAGCAATAGCCTCAGCCCAAAAATATTTTGGTAAATTACTGTCCATAAGCATAGTTCTAGCACATTCTTGCAAAGTCCTATTCTTTCTCTCTACAACACCATTTTGAGGAGATGCTCTAGGAAATGCAAAATTATGTGTAATACCATACTTATCACAGAATTTTGAAAAAGATTCATTTTCAAATTCTCCTCCATGATCACTTCGAATAGTGACTATGTTTAGAGACTTTTGATTTTGAATTCTTTTACAAAAACTTGCAAATTCATCAAAAGTATCATTTTATTTTTTAGAAAAATTACCCATGAAAACCGTGAAAAATCATCAACAATAACAAAAACATATCTACTCTTGTTTAAAGAAGAAACACGAGTAGGACCAAATAAATTCAAATGCAACAATTCTAAAGGTCTCTTAGTAGAAACTAAATCTTTAGATTTAAAGATGATTTAACTTGTTTTCCTAATTGACAAGAATCACAAAAATAATCCTTTTTAAAAGCAATTTTTGGAAGACCTTTAACTAAATCAAATTTAGAAATCTTAGAAATAGTTTTCATATTCAAATGACCAAATCTTTTATGCCATAAAAAATAATCATTATTAGAAGCAAGTAAACATAAGTCATCATTAGATGATATGCAAGATATAGATAATTCATAAATGTTATTGTTACGAAAACCTTTGAATAAAATATCTTTCATGTTAGTATCATAAATAAGACATGCATCTTTTTCAAAAACAATTTTATATCCCTTATCACATAATTTACTAATACTTAATAGATTGTGTTTTAAACCTCTTACCAAAAGAACATTTTCAATAAGGGGTTTTGAAATGTTACCAACTATGCCGGTACCAATAACCTTTCCTTTGTTATTGTCTCCAAATATCACTGTACCTCCCTTTTTGATTTGAACGGAAGACAGTAGTTGAATGTGTCCGGTCATGTGTTTGGAACACCCACTATCAAGTATCCACTTTTCTTTAAAAGGTACCTATAAGATAAAACATTTTGTATGGTACCCATCATGATAGGGTCCGAAAAAGATTAGCCTTTAGGAACCCAAATCCAATTGGAATTTGGTTTCCACTTGTTAGTATAAACATAATTCTCAGAATTACACACATCATGTATATAAGATGCAATATAAACATTTTTATCAACATTATTTAGATTCTTAGGAACCCATATATATTTGCATCTAATTCTTTTTGAAATAGTATTTCTTTTCACAAAAGATTATATGGATTATTATTATGAAGATGTGTAGATTTTACAAAATTGGTTTTTGAAAATCCAATACCAATATGAGTAGGTTTGTAAATCTTATCTTTTGAAAAACCAAGACCAAAATGATTGTTAGTCATCTTTTGAGAAGATAATAAAACATTTAAATTCTCTTTTCCTTTATTAAATTTAGTTACATTTTTCAAAAGATCTTCATACTTAATTTTAAAAATAGTCATGTCTTTATCTAAAATAGTAATTCTAGAATTTAAAGAAATAGTTTCCTTTTTAAGTAAAGAATTCTCTTTTAAGAAAATTTCATTATCCCTTTTTAAAGATGCAATAACTTTTTCAAAATCTTCTTTTTGAGAACTTAAAGAAGATGTTTGAGAAACAAAACTAGCATTTTCATTAATGAGTCTTTCATTTTCTTTTATTAAACTTTATTGTTAATCTTCTCATTTTTGAAATTATTAAACAATTCATTAAAGGCTTCTAATAAATCATCATAATCTTGTACCTCATCTTCTTGGGCCATGAAGCAGATATTGGCGGTTTCCGTTGCTTCTTCTTCGTCAGAGGAAGATGAGTCGCTATCATCCCATGTTGCTTGGAAGGCTTTCTTCTTCTTGTTGAACTTATTGAAGTTCTTGAAGTGTCCTTTTGATTTCCTCAATGGGCAATCCTTCTTTATGTGGCCTGGTTTGTTACACTTAAAACAAGTAGGATTATCGTTAGTATCTTTATTCTTTTTAAACTTACCTTGTTTTAAGAACCTTTTGAACTTTCTTGAAAGCATCGTCATTTCTTCTTCATCGTCATCCGAATTGTCCGTGTCGGAGGATGCATGGAAGGCAAGTACTTTCTTCTTGGAATGTTGTTGTTCGTCCTTCTTCCTATCTTCTAACTGCACTTCATATGCCATTAGATTACCGATTAGGTTTTCTAATGTCATAGTTGAGAGATCATTCGCCTCTTCAATTGCAGTTGTCTTCTTCTCCCATTCTGGTGTGAGTGAACGAAGGATCTTACGAACTCTTTCAACTTGGGTGTAGTCCTTTCCAAGAGATGCTAATGAATTGGTAATGTCGGTGAATTTTGTAACCATTTCGGATATGGTTTCATTCTCCTTCATTTTAAATAACTCAAATCTGTGGACAAGAACAGATATTTTAGATTCCTTAACTTTATTTGTGCCTTCGTGAGTTACCTGAAGAGTATGCCATATTTGATGTGCAGAAGTGGATGTAGACACACGGTTGAACTCTTCTTTGGTTAAGGCACAAAATAGAGCGTTCATCGCCTTGGCATCAAGATTTGCATTCTTCTTTTGATCTTCACTCCAAGCATTGTAGTTGGTTGTTGGCTTGGTGTATGATGCTTCTACGATGTTCCAAAGGTCGTAGTTGAGCGATTGCAAGTAGATCTTCATTCTACACTTCCAATAGTTGTAGTTGGTTCCGTCAAATAGCGGTGGACGTTGTGTAGAATGTCCTTCTTTGAATTGTGACGAAGGGAACTCCGCTGCCATCCTCGTATGGTTGTTGCCTTGAACCAGCTCTGATACCAAATGTAGGATCTATAATCAAAGCAACACAACACTAGAGGGGGGGTGAATAGTGTTTATAAAAATTTAAATCAAACTACTTGCAGGAAATAAACAATGCACAAGATAAACTCAGAAAATTCAAACGCAAAGACAAGAGAGTTATCCTGGTTCGGTCCTTGTGACCTACATCCAGTCCCCAAGCAAATCGCTTGAGATTTTCCTTTCCTGACTTGTGTACACCCACAACCAATACCTTGTACACCACTTGACAAACGCCATTTGCCAAATGTGCACAACTCCTCTTTACACCAAGAGAACAAACGCCTTGTACAACTTTCTTCTACTCCCAAGAAGACGCCCTTGTACAATGATCTTCTTTGAATGATTACAATGATCCTATAAGTCTTGAATTTGAATGTGCTTATGGACAAGGTTTCTTATAGGAGGAATTTCAGAAATCTTCACAATGGACTTTGGAATTTGGTGAAGAAAACTGAAAGAGAACAAGTTTTCAGAAAATAGAATTTTTGGACAGAGTTTAAGGCTGAAAACTTTGAATTTGAATTGGTGATTTGACCTTAGGACAATACCCCTATTTATAGGTGGAATCCATAGTAAGTTAGGGTAGTTATCAGGCCAAATTCAAATTTTGAAACGTTGAAAAACGCACCAGAAATCACCAACTGCACAACAGTTACCAACTGCCATTAGTCGACTTGAACAGAAGATTAGTCGACTAGAAGAACAAAATTTTCAAAGACTAGTCGACTACAATAAAGGATAAGTCGACTATCAAAAGACTGATACAGATATTTGGTTTCTGGAAAACTGAATGTAGTCGACTATATAGGCACTGTTAGTCGACTATATATGGTGTTAGTCGGCTATACAAGTTTGATAAGTCGACTAAGTTTCATGTCAGACAGAAACAAAGAGCAAGGGAATTTTTGTATGGGTTATTAGTCGACTTGGGAAAATCTATAGTCGACTAGGTATCTGTTAGTCGACTATATATGGAAGTCAAGTCGACTAACTTTCATGACAGAGAACAAACAGAGACTTGGGTTATTTGTTTTGGAAGTATCTAGTCGACTAGGGTTTTTGGAAAGTCGACTATATAAGGGATAGTCGACTATATTAGAAGGTCAAGTCGACTTGGAAGGGTATTTTGTGTGTGTGCTCAAGGCTTTTCACAAATTTTTAAATATTACACAAAAATACCAAAATGTGCAACAGAGGTAGAATAACACTAAGTGCTTGTCCATCATCAAAATCTCTATCAACTTGGTAGGCATCAACATTTTTCAATTTGCAAATAATGTGTTCCTTTCTCTTTACCTTAAACCCATTTAGTTGCTCCATGTAGATTTCTTCTTTCAGTCACCATAGAGAAAAGTCATTTTCACATCTAACTATTAAATTTCTAAGTTTAGAGATACAACAAGACCTATAAGCCGAATGGATTGCATCTTCATAACATGGGAGAAAATTTCATCATAGTCAGTACCTTATTTCTGGCTAAAGCTTTTCACCAATAGGCGAGCTTTGTACTTGGCTAGACCATTCCTTTCATTCTTTTCCTTGAAGACCCATTTATTCTTCAAAGCTTTTATGTTCTTTGACAGCTCCACTGGATCATATGTTGGTTCTTATGCAAGAAATCGATCTCCTCTCGCATAAGTTTCTTTCAAAGGGATTTTAATGATATCTCATTTAATACATGAAAGAATACAGTGTCATCCACCCATTGATGAATGGTGCCGATGACCTTACGTTTGAGCTTCTTCTAATTTTCGGACGCCGGTGGCGGGAGTCTCCATCTCAACACGAGCTTGATGAATCTAACACTTTGATACCACCTGTTGAGGAATGGAACCTCCCCGATTTCTATCTCTACAAATCGTGAGATCATCCTGAGTACACAAGATAGAGAAAATAATTTGAGAAGAAGACAACTAACTTTTTATATGGTTCAGTCAATTCCGGCCTACTCCATGAGACACCAATGTAAAAATGATCCACTATAAGAGAAAGATTACAAGAATTAAAAGAGAGAACTCTCACTTCTATAATCTCACCCTCTCTTCTTCATAGCACTCTTTCACAATTCTTGGGGAAGTTAGCGTTGAGATCCGGTGAGAGGCAACGCCAAAGAAGAAGCTCGAAGACTTTTGGTTCTCTCAACTGACTGTTGGTTGTTGACAGGGAAGAGGAAGGACAATAGCTGTGTTTGTGTGTATGCATTCAAGTACGAAGAGATGTTAAGGAAATAAATGACTTGCTTGCTGAGAGGTACTCCCTCTGTCCAGATTTTTTAGGCATTTTTTGACCAAACACACCAAAGAATTGAATCTCAAATCATTTTACCCTTTCAAGTTTACCCTTACTTTGGGAATGGCATTTTTTATTATAAAGAGTGAAATATTTGTTATAAAGAGAATAAACAAGTATATTACTCCATATTCTATATTGAGAATGGTAAAAGTAGCATTGAGAATGATAAAAATAACATTGAGATTCAAAATGAATTATTAATTTGGGATAAAATTTTGAACCAAAAAAGCACTGCTATTTTCGGATAGAGGAAGTAATTGTGTGGGGTCTACACATGGAAAAGAGGAGGAATTGCATGGATGTTGTTGTCATGCGTGAGTAAAGGAGAGAAGTTAATGTATTGGTGAGATATAGTGTTCGGGTTGGAAAACAAAACACCAAGAGACTCCTTGATTCATTTCATGGGATGGGTGATCACATTGGGTGTGCTGATGTGGATTTTGGTGTGGACTTCAACACCAAACACCAAGGTAGAGCCAAATAGAAGCATGAGAAGGGTGAAATTTCATATCAACGGTCGATGTTGATCGGGTGCTGGATCGGACAATTAGTTTCAGATTCGAGTGATTCAGGAGTTGAACCCTATATTTTTCGAGTCTCATATTGCAGTGACAGATGCGGATTAGGATAGTTCTACTGTTTGGAGAAGATTTGTACATATCAATAAGGAATTGACGGTGGTCAAGGAGACTAGTTACAAGTCGGGTTGATCGAGAGGTCAATGGTGCATGCTGATTGTACATGATGATGTATACTGCTATATCTCATGAATTATTGGATGCGGTTACTTCAAAACATGTCACATGTGATTGTGCAATGTGATTTTATCTTGGAGGTTCATGGTGTTTTGACCGAGGTGGATGGTTAGTATCCAAATATGCATATTTCATGTCACATCTTCACATTTATTCCGAATAAAATTTTATTAATAATGGTTTTCTTGTGTGATCCTAGATCCATGACATAAAATAAAGAAGAAGCCTCAAACTCTCATTTATTTGAGCATTTTTAGAGCCTAGGAGTAGCCGAAGACTTTTGAAATCCTATCTACCAATTCTGGATGCAGAAAACTAAAACTGACAACGTGTACAGGTACTAGTGTGCCAGCCAAAGGCTACACACTTTTGCGCCGCACGCAGTGCCCGTGAACTGTGGAAATGCGGCCTAAACTGCGTTTTTGCAGCTGTACCGGCGAGCCACGCGTAGAGTTTCGACGTGTAGCCCTGTCTTGACCCCAGAGGCCATGTATGCTATAAATACCCCCTTGAAAGCAGAACTGAGGGGAGGAGGAAGGTTTTTAGGGTAGTTCTTCTCTTTAGTGTAGTTTAATTTTTCTTCTTCTTATTTTTTTTTTGTATTTTTTCTTTCTTTTAAATCTTGTAAAAGTTCAAAAATTGATTCTTAGAATGAAAGTTAGAGTTCTTATAATGGAGGGTGACACACTATGAAACGTTCTCTCTTTATCTCTATTTATTTTTTTCTCTCTAATCTTTTATATGCTTAGCCAATTTTCTCTCATGGCATCTAACTACTAACCACTAACTTGCTAACTTCTTACTTGATAATCCACATGAATTTAATAGCATCTACTTGGCTTTGCTCTTGCAAGAGCCATTGATGGCTCATGATGATGGATTCCAATACTCTAACATCTAACTCTCTAACAAGCTAATATTATTTTATTTCATGCTTACTCTAGTATAGTTTTGATAGTTTAATTATACCTTGCACTTGTTTATTTGAGTTTGAATGTAATGAGTGATCTTATGGGTCATACTTTGAAAAGCTTTTGAACCAAGGACTAGTAATGATCAAGGATACATGTGAGGCAACTGTCACTAAGAGGTCAGCATATTAGTCGAGCCATTAGAAGTTAAAAGCCATGAGTTTTCTTCCATTTTTACTTTGCTTTAGGAATAATCTCAAAATCATAAATACCTTCTCTTCAATATTTGTATCTTTGTTTTCACCGTACTCTCCTCTTTTCTTTTTTTCTTTTCTTTTCTTTTGATTCTTTGAAACATAGAAGAACCGTTAACATACACGTGAACATACCGTTAATACTTTTATCGTCTCCCGTCTTTATGGATTCGACCTGTTTAGCCTCTATACTCTAATGGAAGAATTGAGAAAGTCAAAGTGCTTACACATTAATTTTTGATTTCAAAATGACACATTTTCGTGCATGGTTTTCCTTCGATCAAATTTTAGAGCCATTGTTGGGGATGAGAACGATTTGATTTCACGTTTTTGTTAACTTTTCTTCTCAGTTTTTTAGGTACAGGTAAAAATTTTCAGAATCTAACAACTATAGAAGCCCACACTCCCCTGTATCTCCCTGCTCAAGAAAGCAGAGAGTTGTTACTCAGTGTTTTATCGTGGCCAGGGCTTTTTTTGCCGTGAAAACGCCGCATTTTTCTGGGCTTGATCTTTATCATTTGCAGGAATATCTTTATTTGCATATATCTGTGTATTCTGCTATTAGTTTTCTGTTTAGATTACCCGTGCACTGTAATAATTAAGAACTAAAGTATGATAATTGAATATTTTAAAACGGTTTAGACATTTGCATTTAGGCACGTGTCGATTTCAATTCCAATACACTGTATTTTGTTCTTCTGTTATTGTGATCTGAACTGAGATATACATATTACATTGCATATAGTTAGGACAAACACATGGTTGATTTACTTACTTTTTGTGTTCATTTCTATCTATATTGCACACTTGCATGAATTGAACTTATGGGCATAACCAAACATAAGATAAGGTGAGAAAGTCATTACTCTCCCTTAACTCAAAAATCACCTCCCCACTCACACAATCCAAGACGTTGGCCCCTAGAGACATCTTGGACTCATTTAGGAGATTGACCTAAGAGGGTGTTGGCCCGGAGGCCTTCCTCTCTAGTTTTGATGATGATTAACTCATGTAGTTATGTTTACTAATAATCTTGTGATTTTAATTTCAGATCATTTAGCAAGATATTAGTTGGTGACTGCTTCAACAAGATGAGTTTGGAAGCCTTCACTTGGTGATTCCCGTGCCCGAGCATCAAGATCATACCTTTACACTCGGTGGATCACGTTTGGGATCGAGTCGACTTGAAGATGAAGATCGTCAAGAAGACTTAGGTATCCTAATTTTAGTTTAGTGTGTTTTAGATCCATGTGTAAAGCTTAGAATAGTTGATATGCTCAAGTGCACAATACACATACACGTTTTGGTTTTGATATTGGTTTTCATGAATATATTGTTCAAAACAAGTTTAATTGGTTTATGTATAGTAGATATATTCTTTCTATACATGCATGCTTTAACTTCTTATACAAACTTATTTTGACTATCCTATTCATGTATTAAAAAAATCAAAGTTTGATAAAATATAGTTTTGGTTTTTGGTAAAAATGTTATGACACAAAAATAGTTTCATATGCTTGATATTTGAGCTAAACTTTTTATCACATGCTTATGTATCAATGCAATATGAGAAAACTATTTTTGGGTATTTTTACAAGAGATAAAAGAATTTTTAGAAATATTTTTAACATGTGTTTCTATCCCAGATTTGTGGCTGACAGGCCAGGTCGGCCGACCGCACGGGTCGACCGCACCAAAGGCCAGTCGACCTTTGCGGTCGACCGACGTGCACAGGCTTGTGCACGTTTGGCAGTCTCAGGGACGGTCGGCCGGGCGGCCGACCGGATCAGAGAGTCTGCTCTCTGTATCTGGGCGGTCAGCCGTGCGGTCGACCGGGTTGCCCCAACGGTCACATTTTTGACCGTTGGCGGTCGGCCGGCCGGCCGACCGGTAGCCTGTCAGGCTGCCAGATCAGCCTAACGGCTAGTTTTGTTTTGGGGCTATAAATACCCCATCTCTTCATGGTTTTAACCAAGTTTTTATGAGCTAAAATTTCTCTCTATTCTTGGTGTTTAAAAGAAGTTTTCAAAAGAGTTTTAGTGCCAAAAAGATTCATCTATTTGTTTTAAAAGTGTTTTGTTATTTTCAAAGAAATTAGGTTTTTGGGAATTGGTTTATTGTTCTTCATTCCTATCTATTTGGTATTTTCCCAAGAGTATTTCTTTGATCAAAACACTTTGTTTTCCACACTTGAGCTTATCTTCTATCCTATTCTATTTAGGATCTTTGTCTGTGGAAAAAGGAAAGAGGTTTGTGGTTGAGATATATCACTTGTTGTAAACCCTTTGATTTCTTGTATCCCTCTTGGTGAGGTTGATTTGGGTTGGTGTTTGCTCCCTCTTTGGTAGAGGTTGAGATTGTGGTTTGCTCCCTCTAGTGAGAGGTGGAGTTGGTTTGTGTATCCCTCTTCGGTAGAGGTGATTGTTGTTGTTTAGCTACGGGCCTACCCCTCGGTTGTGAGGCGGTGTTTGAGAGAGGAGTTCGGTACTCCTATTGTTGTAACAAATCCTCCTCGGTGGAGGTTCCCTCGGTGGGAGTATAGTGGATTAGAAATCCTTCTCGGTGAAGGCGGGGACATAGAGCTAGGGGCTCGAACCTCGAAACATATCTTTGTGTTTGCGTTTGATCCATTGTCTCTCTAACTCTCTCTCTCTCTCTCTCTTTATATTGTGCAAAGCATCATTCATATCATCATATCATATTTGCTTGTGTTGAGCATTGTTTCATATTGCCATATCTATTATATGCTTGTGTGTTTGTGTGTGCCTCACTTGTACTTAACCACAAGAGCTTCATATAGCACCTCAACCCATATCTAGGGGAATCAAAAGAGTTAGTCTAGAGCCCTTCACGGGGAATTCGGCTACACTTGTGTGTTGTACTAAGTGTGTTGCTAATTAGTTTTTAATCTTCCGCATTTAGCGCATTTAGTTTCTAGATTAGCATTATCACCTATTCACCCCCCTCTAGGTGATTTACAATTGGTATCAGAGCCTACGCTTCTGATACTTAGGCTTAACATCCTAGGAGTGAGATCCTTGTTTACTAGTCTTGTTTGCATTTGTTTGCTTGCACACATATAGTTTGGACCCATGGACTTCATGACCCCACCTATGTTTGACCCTTCCAACATCATTGTTTGGAAGATTAGAATGTCCGTTTATTTACAAACCCTAGAACATAAAGTTTACCTTGCCATTACCAAGAAATCCTACCTTAGTGATAGCAAGCATATAGGGGCCAATGCACAAGCCCTTGAGGCCATTAGAAGCACTTTATCTAAAGATTATCTTATGAGTGTTTCTAACCTTGATTCCGCCTTTGCAGTGTGGAACAAGTTGACAACAACCACCACCTCCGAGCTTCAATTGCCTATCCAACCGGAGGAATCTAGTGGAGAATCTGAATCTCAATGCTTCATGGTCTAAGGGAATGACTCCCTTGAGGTACAATCAGAAACTCAACTAGATAGTTTTGATTCTAGTTCTTCATGTGATGATCATATTGATGCCCATGCTTTGAATGAAGAACTTTCCTTAGTTTGTGAAAAATTAATTGAGAAATATAAAGTTTTGAAAAGAAAAGTCTACGCATTAATAATGAAAATAAAAATTTGATTGTTAGACTTGATGTTGTTTTGCAAGAGAAAGAGGAGATTGCTAATGAGAGGGATTCATTAAAATCTCAACTTGATCTTGCACTTAAAGAAAATGAGTTTTTGAAAAACAATAATGATTGTGAAAATATTTTGAAGAAAAATGAAAACTTATCTTCAAAAATTGATTTTGTTTTAAAGGAGAATGTTGCTTTGAAAAATAAAATAATTTCTATTTCAAATGATTTAAATGTTTGTTTAGAGAAAAATATTGTTTTACAAAATAAGATTGATGCACATGTTTGCCATGCTAGGGTAGTATCACACACTTCACCTATTGCATGCTCCACTTTATCTTCAAGTGTTAAAAATGATATAAATGTTTTGAAGAAGAGTGTTGATTGTTTGGGCTCCACTTTGAGCTAATGTGTTGTTGGGCATACACGCTTGGAATCTTTGTTTCGAAAGAAACAAGTTCCATCTATTCATGTACACCCCCCACGGCATACACATGCTCCTCACGGACACACCCATCACATGTATGCTCATGTGTACACTTGTACACATTGTGGACGTATGGGCCACCTTGCTAAATTTTGCTTTGATAGATTACATACTTTAAATTAGCAACTAAATTTGTTTAGGTTAGAGAAGGTACTAACCCCCATGGACCCAATAAGATATACGTACCAAAGACCACCCCACTTGTTTATGATGTAGGTGTGGGCTCTCGCATGACGTGAGAGTAGCGGTACCTTAGAGTGGATGCATTCCGAGCTTCATGGAAATCAATTGGATGCATCACTTTCAAGGGAAGTTTTGGTGGAAAGGACCACCATGTTTTGGAGACAAGGGAAGTTGCCTTCTAGGTTTTGGTAACGATTCCTAACTCCTAATTATTGTTTACATGCTTTTCATATTCATTGTTTATAGCATGTTTGATGTTTATTGATTATTATGACAATGCCACGTTTATTAAATCCTTGACATACATGTTTAGCATTTTGAGACACCCATGTTTAATATGGACCATTATTTTAGTGTTCTCACCTTTGTTTAGCTATCATATTTATCATAGGTTTAATAACTTGTGGATTTTCTTAATAATCATGTTTATGTTTATCATGTTGATTTTTATCCCGTTTTGATGCTTCATGATTTGAATATAAGTTTAAATGTTAGTTTTTATTAAGACTAGGTATATATCTGTGCATATAGTGGGCCACAAATAAATCTATATATGTTTGTGCTTGAATGCTTATTTGTTCCCATTAGATGTGCTAATATAATCTAGTTTTGATGATTCATGCATTTTAAACTTGTATTCCTATTTTTGGACTTGTTTCATGTTTTAATGTTTATATTTAACTTCATGTATATGTTCATTTTATCCAAATTATTGTTATACATATACATCCTTTGACCCACGTGCCTTCACGCATATATCTATGTGGACTCGTTGTGTTTGGATATGTATGTATACTCTAATTTGTATAGGACATACATATACTTTGAAGATTAAATAGTTTTAATGATTTTCATGTTTTCATGTTTCAAGGAATATTGAGCTTATTGTCCATCTTTCATGATTATGATCTTCACATCTTATTTGTACACTCATATTTATTGTTTACTTATGTTTTTATTTTCATGAGTCATATTTATGCTTAATTGAATTAAAGTGTTGACTATTATGTGGATTTCATGTTTCATGAAAATAATTTTGTTTTATTCCTTACTTGAAGGATTTCGTACTAGTTTACAAGTTTTTCCATTTAACTAGTTGCGATATTCTTCATTTTGGTAGAGTTTTTCAAACACACTTTATTTTTCAAATCTATTTTTGAAAACCCCTACCATCCATAGGAGGTTAGATGGGAGACCATGTCATATATACCCTTCTTGAATATCTTTTAAACTTGTGCATGAATGGGTGGTAGTTATATGAGATATACACTTGATCATTATTGTTGTTTCAATTGGTATCATTGAAATTATTTCAATTGGTATCGATTTTGACTTTTTATTGTATACTCATATATTTTCATATATGTATGCTTGCATTTCAAAGAATATCAATTTCAATTGGTATCTATTTTTCATACATATATATGTTTGTGTTTATGATAAGCTTGAGTTTCAACTTTGTTTCAATTGATTCAATTTTCAATTAGTATCTTATTTCAAGCTTATGTATGTGTTTTGCTGGTATTTCATAAAGGGGGAGAAATTTGATTTTCATATTTATAATTGGTATTTGTATTTCCACTCCCTTGCTTTATATAGAAAATAAAAATTTTAAATTGATATCATATACTTAAGAAGAAAATTACTCTCTTTTGATATCAAGATGTTTATTTGAATGTTTTAAAAATTGGTATATCAAAATTTTGTTTAAAGAAAAATTCAAAAGTTTTAATTTTTATTACATATATGCAAGGAAAGCTTAACATCTCTTCTACATATAGATTCATGATGAGTGTATCTTGTATTGAAGAGCTTGACAGTCTTTCTTTTATGTGATACACGTGTGTAGGGGGAGCTTCACATCTCCTCTTATGCATTGCATAGTGTATGTTATGTGAATTAGGGTTTGTCATCCCTCCTTCATATAATGTATCTATGTAGGGAAGCTTCACATCTTCCTCTTCATGAATGTATATAGCATATACCATTTATTGATCTATGTTTACTTTCAATTGGTATCAAGATGCTACTTTGACATATTTTAAATTGGTACCTTAATTGATTGTCACCCCTATTTGGTTTTTGTTTTGTTTTAGACAAAAAGGGAGAACATTTTTTATTAACCCTTTTCTTGATTCATTGTTTCGAACAAAAAGGGGGAGAAAAATTTATTGATTTGGTTTTATTTTTACCCCTTATTGATGATTGTTTCTTTGTATTAAAAAGGGAAAAGATTTTGTTTTGTTTTGGGTTTTACCCCTTTATTGATGATTGACAAAAAGGGGAGAATTATTTGAGTTTGATTTTGTTTTATATATGCATATTTATGATTTACATATATTAAGTTTAATTTAGTTTAATTTTAATTGGTATCTAGAGCATGTTTTGTGTTTGAACATTTCATTGGTATCTAGAACCTTTCATTGTTTATGCATAGATATGCATTCATGTTTAAGAGCCTTTATTGCATATCATTTATGTTTACTTGTTTATGCATGAGTTAAGGGGGGGGCTTCTTTGAAGCTTAACTTTAATCCATGCATATATAACTCCATGAGTTTTGTCATCATCAAAAAGGGGGAGATTGTTGGCCCGGAGGCCTTCCTCTCTAGTTTTGATGATGATTAACTCATGTAGTTATGTTTACTAATAATCTTGTGATTTTAGTTTCAGATCATTTAGCAAGATATTAGTTGGTGACTGCTTCAACAAGATGAGTTTGGAAGCCTTCACTTGATGATTCCCGTGCCCGAGCATCAAGATCATACCTTTGCACTCGGTGGATCACGTTTAGGATCGAGTTGACTTGAAATGAAGATCGTCAAGAAGACTTAGGTATCCTAGTTTTAATTTAGTGTGTTTTAGATCCATGTGTAAAGCTTAGAATAGTTGATATGCTCAAGTGCACAATACACATACACGTTTTGGTTTTGATATTGGTTTTCATGAATAGATTGTTCAAAACAAGTTTAATTGGTTTATGTATAGTAGATATATTCTTTCTATACATGCATGCTTAAACTTCTTATACAAACTTATTTTGACTATCCTATTTATGTATTAAAAAATCAAAGTTTGATAAAATACAGTTTTGATTTTTGGTAAAAATGTTATGACACAAAAATAGTTTCATATGCTTGATATTTGAGCTAAACTTTTTATCACATGTTTATGTATCAATGCAATATGAGAAAACTATTTTTGGGTATTTTTACAAGAGACAAAAGAATTTTTAGAAATATTTTTAACATGTGTTTCTATCCCAGATTTGTGGCTGACAGGCCAGGTCGGCCGACCGCACAGGTCGACCGCACCAAAAGCCGGTCGACCCTTGTGGTCGACCGACGTGCACAGGCTTGTGCACGTTTGGCAGTCTCAGGGACGGTCGGCCGGGCGCCGACCGGATCAGACAGTCTGCTCTCTGTATCTGGGCGGTTGGCCGTGCGGTCGACCGGGTTGCCCCAACGGTCACATTTCTGACCGTTGGCGATCGGCTGGCCGGCCGACCGACCGGTAGCCTGTCAGACTGCCAGATCAGCCTAACGGCTAGTTTTGTTTTGGGGCTATAAATACCCCATCTCTTCATGGTTTTAACCAAGTTTTTATGAGCTAAAATTTCTCTCTATTCTTGGTGTTTAAAAGAAGTTTTCAAAAGAGTTTTAGTGCCAAAAAGATTCATCTATTTGTTTTAAAAGTGTTTGTTATTTTCAAAGAAATTAGGTTTTTGGGAATTGGTTTATTGTTCTTCATTCCTATCTATTTGGTATTTTCCCAAGAGTATTTCTTCGATCAAAACACTTTGTTTTCCACACTTGAGCTTATCTTCTATCCTATTCTATTTAGGATCTTTGTCTGTGGAAAAAGGAAAGAGGTTTGTGGTTGAGATATACCACTTAATGTAAACCCCTTGATTTCTTGTATCCCTCTTGGTGAGGTTGATTTGGGTTGGTGTTTGCTCCCTCTTTGTTAGAGGTTGAGATTGTGGTTTGCTCCCTCTAGTAAGAGGTGGAGTTGGTTTGTGTATCCCTCTTCGGTAGAGGTGATTGTTGTTGTTTGGCTACGGCCTACCCCTCGGTTGTGAGGCGGTGTTTGAGAGAGGAGTTTGGTACTCCTATTGTTGTAACAAATCCTCCTCGGTGGAGGTTCCTTCGGTGGGAGTATAGTGGATTAGAAATCCTTCTCGGTGAAGGTGGGGATGTAGAGCTAGGGGCTCGAACCTCGAACATATCTTTGTGTTTGCGTTTGATCCATTGTCTCTCTAACTCTCTCTCTTTATATTGTGCAAAGCATCATTCATATCATCATATCATATTTGCTTGTGTTGAGTATTGTTTCATATTGCCATATCTATTATATGCTTGTGTGTTTGTGTGTGCCTCACTTGTACTTAACCACAAGAGCTTCATATAGCACCTCAACCCATATCTAGGGGAATCAAGAGGAGTTAGTCCAGAGCCCTTCACGGGAAATTCGACTACACTTGTGTGTTGTACTAAGTGTGTTGCTAATTAGTTTTTAATCTTCCGCATTTAGCGCATTTAGTTTCTAGATTAGCATTATCACCTATTCACCCCCCTCTACGTGATTTATAGAGAGAAGTTGTTAGAGTTTGACTCTTGTCAATTAGGTGTCAAGTTGGGAACTGAGAGGCAAAATCTCGAAAAATAGTGGTTTGATATAATTAGGCCCATTGCGCAAGCACGGATACCTCTCACTGTTCTTGCCTCTTCCTGGCCGATTAACTTATGGTCAGATTACTGCAATATGCCTCCTATGGATAGTCTAATTAGTTAGGAGTCTTAGATCTAGGTCAACCCGAGTAAAGAGTTATTTTTGATTTTTTTTTCTTTGTCTTTGTTTGCTTGTTTGTTTGGTTGGTTTTTCTTTTTTGTGATTGTTGTGATAAAATGGAATATAATCAAAAAAAATTTAATCAAATGAGTCCATTTTTTACCCCGACCTTATTTGACTCGGATAACTCCAACCCGGCTATGTACAATATGAACTAGCCATATATGCTGAATTGCGTTTGTTCGACTCAATATGACCTATACTCCCAATTCTATGATCAAAAGTTTCAAAATAATTTTCACTCTTTACAGAGTTCATGGGGATTCACCTCCCCGAGTCAAATTTACAACCACCTTGTTCACAATTTTCGCAATATTCATTCTCCAATTTTACTTCCTATACTCCTTTTTTGCAACAACCCATATAAAATAATCTGAGTTAGAAAATAATATAGAAGCCATGCAGGAGGTCGAACGAATATTTAAGGAAATATTAGCCTCCCCAAATTCATAATATTTTCAAAAGTCATACTCAGTCTCACCTCTTCAAAATGATCAATCATCAGTCCTGCACACGAGTATAGAACTCTTGCGTGAGTCCGAGAGAATTCTCAAAATATGTCGGACTCACCATTTTCTCAGAACCACGCTTCACATCCTTCTTTTCCAAAACATCCAACTATAAAAATATTCATCCTGAAAATGAGTATAGAAGCTTTGTGTGAGTCCAAGCATCACAAAATCTGATGAACTCACGATTTCACCACAATTTTTAAAACCAACTTTCATACTCATTTTTTCAAGAACTAATTACAAAGAGTATAGAAGACATGATTCAGACTCGAAATTTTGTTACCCGGCCTATCAGTAGGTTGACTCAATAATGAGCGAATTGATCAATAGGAGTGAGAAAATTCTTTCTTGTCAACCTTTGACTAATGCCTATATCGCTAATCTATCGATTAGGCCCAAAAATCATGTTACTTTGGAAACCAAGATCCAATTTCAGCATACCCATTTAGACTTAACCAAAATCCAAGTTTTGAAAGTACCAATTGACATTTTGGCAAGTTATCCCTTCCTAAAATTGAACTTGAGCATGAATGTGATCGTGAATCTCAACTTGATAATTCAATTCCATTACTTGACTCAATCCGGTATCTTTGTTTGTCAGGGAAAATTAAAGATCGAGGTGTAAATTCTTTTTTTGATTGTAAAAAAAATTACAACAGGTCAATAATCCTTTTACAAGAGAGGGGAGATATTCAAGCTCAAATCTCCCATTTGTTTAATGCCAGGCTCTTGATGTGACGATGGAAAGTGAATCTTATTTTTTATTGACCGAGTGAACGTTAGGACCTCTTGGGTATCCTCTCCTTGGATGATGGACGAAGTAACACAGTTTCTGTCCAAAAAGAATCTCAAAGAGACTGTAGGCAAAATAAACTTGTACGCAGCAAGTTGTTAGAAGAGTTGAACTCTCTCTTTTCTTTAGTTAGGGATCTTGGTCCTTCTACGACTAACAACCGAAGTTCTTCTGACCAAAGAAATTTTTCCGACCCCTCTTCCATAGCAAACTGGGCTATTTATAGAGGTTTCAGGGAGTAAAAGTGTCCCCTAAAAATACTCCATAATAGGGGTTAACTCCCTCATTACGTGGGCAGTAATTGACCCAGTAATGAGGGCAGTTATAACTGAAATGCAGGGTTTTTCTGTAGTTAAAACGCAGGCTTCGAGTCTCGCGTTTAGCTATTGAGGTAACACTTGAACTTTGTATTTGGTTGAAATGTGAGCTTCAAGTTTTGCGTCAAGCTTCATGTGACACGCGAGCTTCGGGCTCTGCGTCTTAGTCATTGTGGGAAAGTAGAGACGCGGGTTTCAACCCCCGCATCTTGGTACTATAGTGATGCTACTGCAGTGATACCGAGACGCGGGTTTCGACCCTCGCGTCTTGGTGCTGCGGTAGTGCTATAATTAACCCTGCGTTTAGAGTTTGGACTCTGCTTTCTGATGAATTATCCTTAGTGATTTTTGGACAGTCTACAGAACCCCCTCTAAAGTTTTTAATATTTCGCGGTTGACTAGGACGGATTTTGAAATACTTTGGACTCTGATTGAATTCATACTTCTCATGATTAGACTGACAATCATTAGAGATACTTTGAGCTTGATCTTGTCTGAAATATGGTCTTCGTGAGTGTACTGTAAAATCCTTTGAAGCCACCAGAGATGATCATGGTGAGTGTCTAGAAACGCAGTCCAGATCTCCTCAGTACTCTGAGTTGGTTGTTGGTGTACTGTTGAACCAGGGGTGAACAGTCGTCTGCTTGTGCCAGTGTACTGTTGAACTGATTGCAGAAGTAAAGGCTGGATGCAAGTCTTGTAGACGCAGGGGTCATATTGTTATAGAGAAACGGTCCTCACTTAGAGTGAGGACGCATCTATTAATTTGCTGAAGAAACACAGTCTCTGGAGGAACGCGGTTTTTGTTGAACGTGAGTCCCGCATTTTGGGCGCGTTGCCACGTGTTTGGTGATCGGAGCGGAACCAACACTCAAAAATGTGTGTTTTATAAAATCAGTGAAAAAACAAGCGTGCTAATATTCCCTCGATACTTCCGTTATAGCATTGGCTCAACGGGTCGAATCCACAGGGACGGGAGGCGATAGAAGCATTAACAGTTTTTATTCACGTCGGTTGTTAACAATTCTGCTTTGTTTAAAGAATGAAAGAAAGAAAATAAAAGAAAAGGAAACTGAACGTGATAGGTGGAGAAGGTGATGAAAGCGATGTGAAAATAAAAGAGAGGTGGTTTGGAAAATAAAATAGAAAAAAAGATGAAGCTTGTGGTAAAGAAAATGAAAACAAAATGAACTAAGAGGACGGTAAAAGCAACAATAGAAAAAATGATATAGATTTTGGAATTGGTTTTTAAAACAAAGTAAAAAAAAACTCATAGCTACTAACTACTAATTGCTCCACTAACCATGCTAACCTCTTAGTGATAGTTGCCTCATATGGATCCTTGGCCATCACTAATCCTTGGCTTCAAGAGACGATACAGAGCATGGCCCATAAGATTGTTCTTCTACATTCAAACAATACATCTATACACATAACAAGTTGAAGCTACTACTAAATCATCTAAACCAGTTAGAGTGAGCATGAAATAAAGAAGATATTACAAGTTAGCAAGTTAGTGGGTTAGGTGTTAGAATGTTAGAATCCATCATTTGAGCCATCAATGGCTCTTGCAAGAGCAAGGCCTTGTGAGGCTATTAGATTCATATGGATTATCAAGTAAGTGGTTAGATGGTTAGTGGTTAGTAGTTAGATTGCCATGAGAAGAAAATCTAGCTAAGCGTCATGTAGAAGATGGAGAAGATTACATTCGAGAAGAAAGGAGGCACCTTTGCATAGATTGTCACCATCCATTACATCAATCCCTTTTTATCTCTCTCTGAATCTCTCAGCCCTACTACAAGATCTAATAAGAAAAGAAAATATAAAATAAAAGAAAGGAAGAACACCTACACTACACTACCCTAAAGATAGAAAACCTAGCCTAAAATCAAAACTCTTTGCGTTTAGGGCCTCTGCAGAGGTATTTATAGGCATACAGGGCTTCTAGAAGACGAGACAGAGGCACGCGTAAAAGATCGACGCGTGGCTCCACGCAATTGCCACCACGAAAACGCAGCTATTACCGTAGATCCGCAGCAATACCAGGGACATAAGTCCCTGTTTTGGTGAGCGAGTCCCGTCGCTTCTAGGACTTTCTTGGTATATTCATTTTCGGATATATTCGTTCGGATCTTCTTCTGACGTTAACAAAAGTCTAGGTTCAATGTATCCTCTAGAAGTTTCCTTACTTGGCCTCCAAGAATGACAGATTTAATTACCCAAAAATGGGCATAATTAAGCTCTTATTACCCATTTGCCCTCCTTATCTTGATTATCTGCAGGAGAGACCAAAACACGGTTTAGACCGACATTTTATTCATAAATTAGTGAAAAAATACGATATAATAATACAGAATTGTAGACTAATCATTCGGCGGAGTTGAGAGGATGTCCTTCTTTTGGCGTGCGAAATTCGCGTCGCATTTAAGACGCATGCCATGCGTCGGGCGGGGATTAGGCCTTGAGACATGTGCCGTGTATCTCTGCAGATCACTGTGCCTATAAAAAATAACAGTCTTTCAAGAGTATCATTAGACTCTTCTTCTTCACTGAGCTTTATATTGAGGGTTAAGAAAAGCTTAAACTTTTTTTCATTTCATCATCTTCAACACTGATTTCACATTCGAAATGGCACCAAAGACCAAACCTGCTTTCTCGTTCTCAAGCACTGTCGCTCCGGAGATTCAAATGGGCGGTTCTTCCACGGAGGAGGCCTCCATTTCAGGTAGTAAAACATCTGATTTTGTTTCCACTATTGAAGGGGCTTAAAGAGTTCTCTTAACTCTTGAGTCTCTTTTACATGTGAACTGCCAACGCGAGGTTCATGCCTGTGTTTGATTTTCAAACGCGGCTCTTGAATTGATTGGCAAGATGCAGATTTTGACGGCCTCCGTGTCTTCGCTTCATTCATTTGAGTCCGTCTCTGTTTGTTGAACGCGGGCCTCGTTGAACCCTGCGTTTTGGACTCAATGCTCAGAATATTTCTAAGTGTGGGAGGTTTAGACGCGGACTTTATATGATCCTCGTGTCTTATATCTCGGACGCGGATCTAAAATCAGACTACGTTCAGATCTGCACTGGTCAACTCCGCGTTTGAAGTTCACAGCTTTAACTGTGTCTGCCCTTTAGCTTTTACGTTCCTGCCTTAACAGAATTTTAACTTTTTTGTTTCTTACTTCTTGCAGGTTCTGGCAGCTTCAGTCAGTCTTCTGCGTCTTCGCTGGGCTCTTGGGAGAATATTTCGACCAGCTAGCTTGTTCGATTGGCGAGCACTCGGGAATCAAAACTCCTATTCATGGGCGAGGAGGATTCGCACGGTTGATGACATCTGTCAAGGCCTTATTGGACATGACGCACTAGCAATGCCTCGGGTTTGTCATGGTCACAGTGGGTATGGTGGTGGGTAAGGTCCTCTTGCAGGTCACGAGAAAGAAGACGTCACCTGTAAGGTCTCAGATCCTCCCTTTACCAATCTTACCCCCAGAAGTGATATTGACGAAAAATCCATGCTCATTAGATGACTTTCTAGTGGTGGAGATGTTCATCAACGAAGGTTACAACCCACACCAGTTGGTTGGGTGGAATCAGAATGTTTCTCTATATTTTAACCTAGAGAAACACCCTTGTTCTCCGTCAGCGATGAGCTTCTTCAATGTTTACATCATGCATCATGATGTAATCAACACTCGGTCATCTCAACACTGGTCAACCGACATGATTCAGTGGAAGAAGAGAAGAACCTTTCTTTGGCGCTCTTCCAAACATCTTGTATTTGGAGTAGTGTAGATGTCTTGAGGAGTGAGTGCAACCTTTCGCGCTGAGAGAGAGACTTCTTATACTCCTTTATTGTAATACTCAATCTTATTGTATAAGAGAGCGTCTTGTATCACTTTCATATGTTTGAATATAAATAAAAGTGACACTTTTTCTTATATGTCTTGAATTCCCTTTTTTTTTTTGAAGATCAGACACATAGAAGTAGAAACTGTTAACTTGTTGAAAATACAATAATTAATTTAACAAGTCAAAATTGGGAAAAATTTCATTTTAGGAATTTAAAATTACTGTCAGAAGTGTGATATTAACTTGACAGGAATGTGGGTCAGAGGTGTGATATTAACTTGACTCAATGGGAGTTTCAGCTTCATTTGGGAAGACTGAAAATATCACTATCATAGGTGTAATGTTAAACTGACAGTGAAGGTAATGTTATAGATTTAATTTTAACTTGGCATTGGTCATCTCGACTTCGATAGGGAAGTTCGAGGGAAAGTCATTGTCATAGGTGTATTGTTAAACTTAGTAATGAACTGGACGCTAGAGGTGTAATGTTAAACTTAGCATCGCTCATCTCAGCTTTGATATGGAAGCCTGAGGGAAAGTGACTGTCAGAGGTTTAATATTGAACTTGACAGTAACTTAATCACTGTTAGAGGTGTATGCGCACGCGGTGCCTATACAGTCGCAAAAACGCGCCCTAGGCTGCAAGTAGAACTGAGGGGAGGAGGATTTTTTTAGTTTAGTTTAGTTTTTCTTCTTCTTTTCTTTTGTATTTTTTCTTAGTTCTAGATCTTGTAAAAGTTTAAAAGAGTGATTCTTAAGATGAAAGTTAGAGTTCTTGTAATGGAGGGTGGCACTCTATGAAAAGTTATCTCTTTATCTACTTATTTTTTCCCTCTCTAATCTTTTACGTGTTCAGCTAATTTTCTCTCATGGCATTTAACTACTAACTACTAATGATCAGTCACCGATGTTGCATATATATTGTCACATTATCATGTTTATTATCTAATAAATCATGTTGTTTAGTCTTATTTTTATTTAATAATATACGGGCCCATTACTAATGGAGGTGAAAGAAAATTGAGCCCAAAAGCCCTTTAATTCTGATTTAAATTTTAATTAAAGAGGGGAATATATTCAGGAGAATACAGATGATTCCAGCTGAAGATTAACGTATATCAGGGAGGATCAAATCAAATAAAATCAGTTTATTTGGATTTATACGAATCTAAATCGGTTAGCTTGAATAGATCAGAACCAGAGACCAATAACAAATCTAGCCGGACAAAAAGGGATGAAATCAAACACTTTCAATATCCTCCCCTAGATGTGGCCAAATGGCCACATCTACCGCGACCAAAGCCGCATTTTCGCAACCAAGTGGTGGAGATAAGGGGAGCGTTAAAACACTCCCCTTATCTCCTCACTCCTCTCCCCTCTGGGTTTTTGCCTATAAAAGGCAGGGAGTTTATTGAACAAAAGACTGAAAACTAGTTTAAGCTTCTTACTTTATTTTAAGATTTAGGATCATTGTTAGATACCTTATGAGAAGTTGTATCTCATTTTTGTTTTGTAGTTCAGTTCAGAAATAAATGAGAGAGAAAAGGAGTGATGGTAATCCGACATTGAAGTGACATCAATAAGGTTCAAGATCTTCCTTCTTCTCTAAACTATCTGGTATATTACATTTGCTTTATATGCATTGTTTTACATCGATCATTAATAGTTAAGTACTTTTCTGAGCTCGCTAATATATCTCTTCTACCCCTTTTCTCTTGATTGGTTTTCATGAAAACAATCCCACTTGAATCATTGGTATGCCTAAGTCAAGCTCTGTTCTTGAAGGCGCATGAAGATGAGTGTTACATTTTAAACATTTATATAAAAACACAATTATTTCTAAATCATTTTTATTTCATACTTGCTTCCTCACTTGATGGTTTAACATTTTATTGTTAATATTGTGTAAATAAAAATTTCAGTCTTTAAAACAAAATCATCTTATTTGTTTTACTTGAACACTCAAAGGAGACTTTGTGTTATGCCTATGACTAGAGTGAGGCATTAAAATTTTCTTGAGAAAATAAATAGTTTAGTTGAAGATTAGCAAGCCCGGATCCTTTTCATGATTTAAATTACAACAAAATCACTATCAAAGCATTTTCTAGAAAGTCATCTTCTCCAAAACCTTCTCCAAGTTTTTTAAGTTTTCTTTAAATCACTTCTTTACTCTCCATTTTTTTTTCAATTAAAAAACACCAACACCAATCTTTGTTTTTAAACAATACATCGAAACGCTTCCATCGCATTCCTCATCATGGACACGACTCGTTAGCCTAAAACTACACGGTAATTCTTACTGCTTTTCTTGCAATCAACTAACTTGCTCACTCCTTACTTAATAATCCACATGAATCTAATAGTCTCTACTTGGCCTTGCTCTGGCAAGAACTATTGATGGCTCATGATGATGAATTCTACTACTCTAATATCTAACTCTCTAGCAAGCTAACATAAATTTATTTCATACTTGCTCTGTGTAGTTTTGATGGTTTAATTGTACCTTGCACTTGTTTATTTGAGTTTAGATGTGATGAGTGATCTTATAAGTCATGTTTTGAAAAGCTCTTGAACTAAGGACTAGTGATGACCAATGATACATGTGAGGCAACTGTCACTAAGAGGTTAGCATATTAGTGGAGTCATTAGTAATTAGGAGCCATGAGTTTTCTTCCATTTTTACTTTGTTTTAGGAATAATCTCAAATCAAATCACAATACTTCTCTTCAATGTTTGCATCTTTGTTTTCACCGTACTCTTCTCTTTTCTTTATTTCTTTTCTTTTCTTTTGATTCTTTGAAATATAGAAGAACCGTTATCATGCACGTGAATATATCGTTAATGCTTCTATCGCCTCCCGTTCTTGTGGATTCGACCTATTTAGCCTATATGCTATAACGGAAGTATCGAGGAAGCCACACACTTTAATTTCTGATTACAAAACGACACATTTTCACGTATGGTTTTCCTCAGATCAGTGGAGCGATGTAGTGAGACAGGTTAAGTGATCATAAGCGTTCAGTTGGAGATAGTGATAATTGTATGGATTTTTCCGACGAGGTGGAGTAGGTGCACGTGTAGATTTTGTTTGTGAAGTGGATGGCGAGAACAACAAAGTTTCTCCAGATTATGTGGCTCTCCAGATTCGAACCAAGATAGAGATCATTGGGGTTGTGTCTCGTATCTGGTTTATGCATTCAGGTTGGCTTGCGCCGATTACGATCGTGTTAGACCGTGAGAATCCATATTGGACTTGGCTAACTTGGCTAAATCACTTTAGTGGTATGGGCTATCATTAGGTGATGAATAGTGTTAGAGTTTGTTAGCATTATATAAGGATCTATTGGAATGTAAGAGGTGGCTGGGCTTGGTTCTTGTTCCTCTCATTGTGTGAGAATGAGAGAGAAATGTGTGTGTGTGTGTGTGTGTGTGTGTGTGAGAGAGAGAGAGAGAGAGAGAGAGAGAGAGAGAGAGCTATGAAAGAGAAGGATGAGGTAGAGAGATGAGAGTTCTCTCTTATAACCCTTGTAATTATTTCTCTTATAATGGATCTCTCTTCTATCAGTACTCTACGGAGTAGGTTGAAATTAGCTGAACCACGTAAAAGATCGGTTGTGTTTCTTTTTGTGTGTTGTTTTTCTCTATCTTGTATGCTCGGTGTGATCTCGTGATTTGTCGAGATCGAAATCAAGGAGGCTCCATTCTCCGGCATCTCATCACTTCAACAATCCCCCCTATGAATGAGCGTCTTGTATGCAATCAAGGAGAATTACCACTCATCTGATTAATTGATGAAAAATGGAAACGTCAATACAATGAGCACGGGACGCTAACGTCTCATTCTCAACTGCTAAAGTGAAATTTCTCGTGCCTAATTTATGACATTAAGCACAAATTTGCAGCCCCAAAGTTGCAACTAATTAACATCGTTGTCAACTTAATTAACCGAGCAATGCATTTTGAACCTCACCCAAAAGGTGAGAAAGATGATGTGATCCTTGACTACATTGTGGCCGCAAATCTCATGGGATCCCATTCCTTCGTGAGGCAAAGTCAATTGTCCCCACCGATGTTTGTTGCTTTCAGTGCTCTCTTTTTGCCTCTTTCGATTCATTAATAAAGAAACAAGTAACAACAAAAGGAAAATGATCTTCCACGTTGGCTTGCTGGCCGCTCTGAGTTGAGAGCTCGACTCTTCACGAAAAGGTCACGTGTTCGATCTCCGCGCGCTGGGACATTACACTGCCTTCCTGTGGGGCCTCCGACTTGGGTTGCTTAGGAAAAAAAAAAGACAAAGGGAAAAGGCATCCGAACTCGCTCTAGTGTAAAGTGAAATTCTTTTTGAACCAATAAGTTCCAAAATTATTTTAAAAATTAGGATCAATTAGTGTGAGTTGATTTAGCTTTTATGTACTAGCTGGTAACAGTTTTTTGTTTTTATCTGCATTTTTTTTTTTTTTTGAAGAAAAAGGGTGATAATAGCTTTTACTGTGTAGTTATCACATTGAAGAACCAAAGAAATGAACGTGTGATAACAGATAGGCGCAACTTGTGTTAATCGAAAGCTTATTATTATCATTGATTGACTAAGAAAAATCTCATTGATATCGAATTCAGATAAGATGTTGAGCTTGAGCTTAGTAAAGAGACAAGTGAGAGAATTATAATAATGCACAATCATCTTGGATAAAATATTATCAAAAATTGAGAGAAATTGCTAAAAGAGAGGAGCATAAAATATTACAAAAAAAACTTACTGTTCCCTTTCCCGCTCTAGGTAAGTAGGTGCTTTACACCAAAGCAAGAAGGGGGGAAAAAAAAAAATCAAGGGCCGAGACACACACACACACACCTTTTTTTCTCCAAATCAAAAAGGAAAAAAGAAAAGAAAAACTACAAGCCTTTCCAGTCGTTTTCAGAGCTAGACATTGCAATTTGGAGGGGCAAAACCTACAACAGCTTGCACGTCTGGGTAAGTTTGATCAGTCACGCGATCTAACTGGAGGAAAAGGAAATAAGAAATTATTCTAGTTTTTTATGATGATTGAATTAGAGAACAGTTATTTTCATGACATGAAGTCTGAGGTCTGAATATAGCATTTTGAACAAGAGGCTGAATACTGTTTGGTATGCACATTGCAGAGAAGATAATGACACAGCAAGGAGGAAAACAAGCAAGCAAAACAACAAAAAGACCCACACATTTCTATAACCTCATATTCTACTACTACTCGATTTTATTCTCAGAAGTAGACGGGGGTGGGGGGGGGGGGGGGGGGGGGACAACAGAAAACTAAAAGGAAGAGAGAAGTTCTGCCTTCCAATCCCAAAGCCCACCAACAGGCAAAAAGATTTTGAAAGAAAACTCCAAACAGACCTAGGCTTCTCTTCTCCACCACCACCCTCTTTCTCACACTTCATCACCAACCAAGATTCATCAGTGTTTACCCTCTTCCAGCTCCCCATTGCACCTCTCAATCCCCTCACCACCTTCTTTGGGGCTCTCCAGTGTCTCTTCTCTCTGTGGTCTCTTCTCCTGCTCTTCTTCTCCACCTCTTCCCCGACTCGTTCTTTCCTCCCAACATCCTCCTCCATCCCATTCTTCTTTTCCCTCTCTGCCCTTCAACACCTCCACACTCAGCTCTCTCTCATGGCCCTCTCCTTCTCGTACCTTCTGTTCCTGATTAAAACCTCGCTAATGTCGGCCGGCGTCATCTCTGCTTGTCGATCACCTCCTCCAGCTCCTTCATCAGCTCGCTATCGGCCATCTCCCCATCCTCCAATCCCAAGTAATTCTTCAACAAAATCTTCAATGCCGGGAACGAGCAGTAGCTCATAAATATGTGCATGTCCATCCTTCCCGACCTCAGCAGGGCCGGGTCGAGCTTCTCGATGTGATTCGTGGTGAAGACGAAGATCCTCTCGCTCCCGCAGCACGACCACAATCCATCAGTAAAATCTCAGCAACCCGACAGAGTGACGGACTTGGTTGCCGAGTTCTCTTCCTTGGAAGCCCCAATCGGATCGTTGGATGGCGCTGACTGCTGCTTGCACCCACTGCCGGAGATCCGATTGGTAAGGTTGATGGAGCAGTCAATGTCCTCAATGACAATGATAGATTTGGAAGTTGTCTTCATCAAGAGCTTTCGGAGCTCAGAATTGGTGTGAACCTCGGTGAGCTCGAGATCATAGATGTCGTAGCGAAGGAAATTGGCCATTGCCGCGATCATACTCGATTTGCCAGTGCCCGGAGGGCCATAAAGAAGGTATCCACGCTTCCAAGCCCTACCAGTCCTCTCGTAGAAAGCTTTCCCCTCGGCAAAATCTCTCAGATCATCCATGACCTCTACCTTTCTCGCCGGGTCCATTGCCAGCGTATCAAACGTGCTCGGGTGCTTGAAGGGGACCGACTCCCACGGGTGGCCCCTCGTGTCCATGGCCCCTCCGCGAGAGTTAGTGTAGAGAAGCCTGTCTTGGTTCTTCCTCCGGAGCTCGGCAGCCCTCTCCATGATGTGATCAAGGTAGGATTCGAGAACGAGGGCTTGTCCTTCTTCTTGATCCTGAGGGTGAAGCCGCGCTTCTCCTCGGGCACAGGGCGCCACGAGAAGGTCTGGGACTGCCTCTGCGTGACGACGTGCTCCCAGGTGGCGGTGGCGCCCTTGAAGGTGTCGACGAGGCGGTCATTGTTGGAGAGGCCGAAGGTGAACGCGGAGGAATTGAGAGCACGGGTGAGGGACAAGCGGGAGCCCGAGACGGAGGAGGCAGAGCTGCTGAGGTAGAGCTGGACTGCATTGTAGAGCTCATTGGTGTTGACGCCGTCGATCTCGGTGATGTCGAAGTAGCAGTAGGGTGAGAATGAGCGGAAGACGCGGTGGAAGAGCTTCGCCACCGCGAAGCGGAGATTGGGAGGGAAGACGGCGTGGAGGAGGCTCTGGCAGAAGGCGAAAACGCCCATTAGAGAGGCTAATGAAGTCCACAACTCCTTCATGACTTGTTTGTTTCAGTGGAGAGAGTGAAGAAAGTTGGGAATTTGGATTGGTTTCTTGAGAAATATAAGAGTTTGGAAGGGAATAAGAGGTGGGTTTTATGCTGCTATGTCATGTAAAAAGGGTGAAGAAAGTATGAGATTTTGGCAGAAGCGAGAGATATTGAAAAAGGGACTTGAGAGGAAGGAAACAAGAACTGGGTTTACTTCCTTCTTCCTCTCTCTGTTGTGGAGAGGAGTGAATATATAAATTTATTTGGAGGGTCCCTCACCTTTGACAGATTTTTGAATGATGGGTTTTAAAGATCTGAGGAAGAGACAACAGATGCCTGTAAACAGGAGTAAGAATCAACAAAAATTAAACAACCTCTTTCACCAGGGGGGAAAAAAAAGCTAGAAAGAAAAATAAAAACTGCTCTTGAGAGATGCAGAGAGAGAGAGAGAGAGCTCCGATAGAGATGTATGCCTGTGAGGTTGCAGAGAGGAAGGCAGATTACATGCATTGAACAACTGAAGACAAGGGAATATAAGCATGCAGCAGAGCAGAACAGAGAGCAGATGCTGCTATCAAGCTTTTTTTTTTTTCCCTCACCTCTCTCAACTTTCTCCACTGCCATCTCTGACTCAATTCTCTGATGGCCATCTGTCTAAATTCCTCCCTTCCTTTAAATACTCTGAGGGAGGGAGACCCAAAAAGAGTGTGACGGAGAATTAATAGAAAGATTGGCTAAATCTTACCATTACTCCCTCGTATTAATTGCTCATCCACTCCCTTGCGCACTTCATTTCTTTCGAGACAGAGAAACTTTTGTTGGTGTTACCAAGGGGTCGCTACCCTCATCACAGGTGTCAATGAGATTTTGTGT
>JAVJIF010022315.1:0-45087 GCA_038442645.1 Agave tequilana
TCGGACCTTAAAATGACCTCCTCTCCTAGCAGTAAAGCTCTCCTGGTAGTTCATCACACCCAGCTCAGGATGATGAGTTAGGCCTCTCTCATGACGAAAATTCCTTACCCAGAAATAAAATGAAAACTCTAACAAATTTTTTTAGTAAAGAAGTGTATATGAGGGAGATAGAGTTAGGACAGGATAAATGTAGTTGTTCTTTCTTATAGCAGAATGAACTGTGAGAAGCAGTATTTATAACTTCTTGGAATCCCAGCGGTTGCAACAACTCTCGCTCCACATCCACACACATTCACGTGGTTTCGTGATACACGCGAGCAGATCCGGAGTACTGGGTCAACCGAACAGAAAAATTCAAAAAATCTCAAACTGAAATTTTTAAATAAAATGGATAAATCAAAACAAAAAATTTTCAGGTTCAAGAATCCATGAATCAAAATACATTCATGTCCGCTCGGTCGTAGGCGCGCGTCACCCAACTCGAACCGGCCCTCTCGGGCGTACGCCGCACGTGTGAAAATGTGGCCCATAGCCCAACGCTCATAACAATAAGCATGAGAGGAGTAGTATATATATATATAACTCAACATTCCATCTCTTATCCAATGTTGGATTAAAATCAAAGGTAAATAAGAGGGAAAACTCTCCCCTCCAAACTAAAACACACACCAACAATATATGAATTAATTATAACTAACTTCATATTTGTATACTTATAGATCAGAACAAGTCTCTACAAATTGATATTTAGCTCTCTTGTATAATTGATGTTTAGTTTCAAATTACCCTAATCACATAAATAATTTGACCGTCTAGATAAAGATAACTGGATGCATTTTAGAACGAAGATTAAAACTCATAACAAAACCAGTTTAGAATTTGAAGGAAAGGAAAATGTAACCTATAATAGTAGTTGACGACCCTCAATCTTCTTAAAATTTAAACGTTCGAGTGAATATATCCTTACTACAAGAACTACCTGTCAAGCAATCACAATAAGAAGCCTTTGTTTGCCTTTAAAGCTTTCAAAGTCTCTGAAGTGACTTCACTTCAGGCTCTTTAGAGAGATTCATTTAGGGCATGTTTGTTTCCGGAAGAGAGAGAAAGAGAGAAGAGGGAAAGAAAGAGCGGATAAAGAGGGAAGAGAGTTCTTCACTCTTCTACTCTTGATGTTTGATCGAGGAAGAATGGAAGAGGGAAAGAGGGGGAAAAAACAAAAAAAAGAAGGAAAAAATCCACTGCTGTTCTCTCTTTCCTCTCTCCTATCTCTATCTCACCTTGATCCTCGAGCTCCGCTGTTTTTTCCGGCAATTTTTGAGGGGAAGAGATTCTCCCCCTCTTTCGTGCCAGAGCAACACCTGCTCCAGCAAAAAACAAGAGAAGAGAGGAATCTCTCTCTCTTCCTCTCAATGTTGCAAAACAAACATGCTACTAGCTTACCGAGATAAATAAAAATGTTTAATAGACTTTGAAAAAAATCTTACATCAATTATGAATAGAACCTATCATAAGACGAGTAATACTATTTGTATTATTTTTCTTATACTATATTATATACTAATATAACGTAGTATAAGAAAAATAGTAGAAATGACATAACTTGTGACTATTAGGCCGCAAAAAGTCCGCCAAATCTATCGCGCCAACCGATACTGGAATGCGGGTGCGGTTAACAGTCTACACAGCCGAACCCAAATATCGACGGTGGGCCCCGCGTCAACCCCACAGCACCGGAGATCACGGTGACCGATCCCTCCCAACTCCCATCATCGCACTGTGCCATCGCATCTCGTATTCCGTGGTAGATAGACCGCCGCGGGCCCCGGCATAGTTGATTGATTAATGAGGCAGCTATGATTTTTTACGACACTTCGTTATTACTACTAAGTTTGGTCGTTTATTATAAATGAGAGACAGTGATGCGAAGACGAAGAAGATAGCACACGTCAATTCGTTCATCGTGAATCTGAATCTGAGCTTCGTGAACAGAGAGAGGCTGCCCATGACCTTGGTCAACCAGCTCAACTGATTAAAGATCTTGGTAAGATCTCTCCTCTTTTGATCTTGAATCTGCTCAGACCTCGTAAAGTTTAGATTTTGATCGCTGTTCTCTTATATTTGTCACAAAAGCCTAGCTGGGTCTTTTGAAAATTGGATTTTTGTCAGATGTGCGGTTGTTTTTTTGTGGCGGTGGCGGTGGCGGTGGCGGTGGGGGTGGGGTGGGGTGGGTGTGTGGATTGGATTTCAAGTTGTTTTTTCTCCATTCAAATTGGCTTTTTGTTGTGTGGTTGTTAATATTAGCTTCCTTTTATTGGATTGCCTTGTAGAAGATTATTATGCATTGATTTTTAGTGTTTTTATTTGCTTCCTTTAATTGGATTAGCTCTTGAGGTGTTAGTCATTCAAATTGAAGTTTAGATATCTAATATGACTTCTATTGATTCACTGGTTAAATGGAGTACAAGTTTAGACTGCAAGCAAGTTGTCTACCTTTCAATTAACTTGGAAACTAATAGCTAATCTCGTACTCAGCAGAACCAAGTCCAGTTTTACTCGTATGTACTCACCTCGATCTTGTTGACTAGATCATGAAACCATGATGAAATTTGTGGGTGTTTTTGGTCCTGAAATCATGGCTTTATCACATGGTCCTCGCTATAAATCACTCTTAACTGCAATTTTGGAGCATCTTTTTCCTTGAGATTTTGTTTCAGCGTCTGAATGCTAATTGTTTTCAATCGAGTTGCCAAGCAATTTTCCCTTAAAGAATGATTAGTCATACCATTTCATTCTGTCTCAGGTTGTTTTAACTTAAAGAGTGGCACTTGAACTATTTCAGGTGCATCATGGCTGTGAAAGGAAACCTGGGGGATAACAGGACCCGAAACTCTGTATCTATTATTATTGTGGTTGGCCTGTGCTGCTTCTTCTATCTGATTGGTGCATGGAAGAAGAGTGGATTCGGGAGGGGAGACAGCATAGCTCTGCAGGTCACTAAGCAAACGGATTGCACTGTTTTGCCTAATCTCAACTTTGAGACCCATCACAACAAAGAAAGCATTCCTGATGACCTCTCTGACTCCAACGTCCGGACCTTCAAGCCGTGTGATGACAAGTATAACGACTATACTCCTTGCCAAGATCAAAGCCGGGCAATGACATTTCCAAGAGAGAACATGATCTATAGAGAGAGGCACTGTCCTCCTGACGAAGAAAAGCTGCACTGCTTGATACTAGCCCCGAAAGGTTGGGTTAATCCATTTCCCTGGCCAAAGAGTCGCGACTTTGTTCCATATGCAAATGCTCCCTACAAGAGCTTGACGGTCGAGAAGGCTGTTCAGAATTGGGTTCAATATGAGGGAATGTGTTCAGGTTTCCTGGTGGAGGAACACAGTTTCCGCAGGGAGCGGATAAGTACATCGACCAACTGGCATCTGTCATTCCAATTGCTAATGGCACTGTTAGAACTGCACTGGACACTGGCTGTGGGTATGTTAAATCTTCCCCTCACAGTTGGTTTACTTGTTCCATCTATCATGCTGTTCACATCTTCATCACAATTTACTTGTAGATATGAAACTCTCTGGCTGTTATTTATTTATTTTTAATTATTTTAGTTTTTTTCCTCAGAAACTTAAATTTATTGGCATATGGATAGGTTTTATAACTTTTTGTAAATTTGACCACTTATTAATGTGTACTCGTGCTTAAGTTGTTATTTTCCTTGGAGCAGCTACCCCATTTTTTTGCTTTTATAATGATTGGCTTCTGTTATGCTATGATATGAATGTAGAAGTTTTACATATATATTAATTTAAATGTAGAATTTGTGCACCTCTTCATTCTTGCATACATCTTTTAATTATTTTTGAAGCTTTCTTTTGTTCTACTTCATTCCATTTATAAGTTTTTTTGTCATTTCTTTCTTTTTATTGTCAAATTTGTTCCTTGTTACAAATGTGAACATTTGCGACTATAAATTATTAGTATGCAGGCATTATCCTGATACACCTACCGCATTATAGTTGAAACGGCTTGTCCAGTCTTAGTTAGCGGTTATTTGAATCTTTTCAGGTTGCAAGTTGGGGCGCTTACTTATTGAAAAGGAATGTAATAGCCATGTCATTTGCTCCAAGGGACTCTCATGAGGCGCAGGTTCAGTTTGCACTGGAAAGAGGCGTGCCTGCAGTTATTGGAGTTCTTGGGTCCATACAACTTCCATATCCATCAAGAGCTTTTGATATGGCTCACTGTTCAAGGTGCTTGATTCCATGGGGATCAAATGGTGAGCATATTAACTGACATGCTTTTCCTACCTGTTAATCAAGTCTATCTTTCCTTTTAGTAGTTAAGACTTGAAACTTTATCTCATCTTCGTACTCATCCTCCTTTTTCAGAAGGAATGTACATGATGGAGGTCGATCGGGTCCTCAGGCCTGGTGGCTTTTGGGTTCTTTCTGGTCCTCCCATCAACTGGAAGAATAACTACTTGGCATGGCAGCGTACTAAGGAGGACCTTGCGGAGGAGCAGAGGAAGATCGAAGAAATAGCGGAGCTTCTTTGTTGGGAGAAGTTCTCTGAGAAGGGTGAAATTGCCGTTTGGAGGAAAAGAATAAATGCTGATTCCTGCTCTAGAGGCGAAGATGAACCCACGTCAAAATGTGTAAATCAGCAAATGCTGATGATGTCTGGTAAATTATATGACCTAAATAACTTATCTGTGGTTCCTGAAAATAGGCTTTTTGAATATTATAGCGAGCTTCTATATCTGCTATCTGATTTTTGAAGTTCATTGTGATATTCATTGCTGACATTGGTGATGATAGAGTGTTCAACTAGTGTCACTTTATAATGAGAACAAAATTGTTTTAAATAATACACTGTAGCCTAGTTGCAATTATGGCGGACTATTGAAGCTGTTTCACCATCATATTTGTGTCAATTATATTTATTTCTCTTTCCGTCTAAAATTGTTTTGTGTTTCATCCTCTTGATGACACTAGGTACAAGAAGATGGAAGCATGCGTGACTCCTTATCCTGAGGTTAACAGTCCTGAAGAGGTTGCTGGAGGAGCTCTGAAGACATTCCCCCAGAGATTAAATGCTGTCCCTCCTAGAATAGCTTCTGGCTCTGTACCCGGATCTCAGTTGACTCTTATCATGAAGATAACAGCTTGTGGAAGAAATATGTTAAAGCTTACAAAAATGTGAATAAGTTACTTGCAACTGGGAGATATCGGAATATAATGGATATGAATGCAGGCCTGGGTAGTTTTGCTGCGGCACTTGAATCTCCCAAATTATGGGTGATGAACGTTGTCCCTACTATTGCTGAGAAATCCACACTTGGCGTTATATATGAGAGAGGATTAATTGGCATATATCATGATTGGTCTGCATCTTCTTTCTTTGTATTCAAATGTTCCTGTTACTTTAGGGGTGTTTCCAAATTATTGTTATGCTTTAGTTTTCTGCTATATTTATGTCCAGGAGCGCATGCATAGATTTTTCTGTTGAAATCTATGGTTAGGCTTGCTTACATGAGTTTATTGGAAATACTTATATTATTTAAAATAAACAATAAACTAAATGAGGATTCCACAATATTATGTTTGCTTCGATTTAGATAAAAAGTACTGTTCCTTAAAAAAAAATGCTATATGTCTTACAGTGTTTGTATTGTTGTACATCAGGATTTAATGTATTCTTCTTCCTTGTCTTGGTTCAGGTGTGAAGGTTTCTCCACATACCCAAGAACATATGATCTCATCCATGCCAATGGTGTTTTCAGCTTGTACAAGAACAAGTAAGTCAATGATGACTCTTAGTTTTGTTCTAATAATAGTCTTAGTTCTGTGCAGTTGAATTGTTCAAATGAAGGAATAATTAAGATATAGTTGTGCGTTAGACTTTTAGTTGTTTACGCTAAGTTGGATTAATAAAATGCAAATTGTAATAAGAAAGCTAGAGAATTTGAGGAAAACTAATGAAAGAAGTATGCAGTCACATTCACGATTCCTCTTTCATTGGGCTCATTTTTCTCTATGGATTTAGTGCTTTTATCACCCTATTATTCGTTAGGAGTTAACTGAAAAAAAACAGATAAATCCATGAAGAATCTACATAAAAAGATATAACCATCATAAATTTCAAGCCCTTTTCAATTAATTTGTCTACAGCTTCATGAATCCTTCTTTGTTATTCCTTCATTAGGTGGGGGAAGAAAAGAAAAAGTTACATCATGAAACTTCACAGTCCTCTTCCTGTCTTCCCGCTAATTTTGATGCCCCTTGTAACTTAGGGCCTGTTTGGGTAATGGAAGAGAGAGGGAGAGAGGAAGAGGGAAGAAAGAGGAAATGAAGAGGAGAACAGGTTATTCCCGTCTTCTTGATTTGTTGTTTCTCTTGTTGATTTGTTGTTTGAAGAATGGAAGAGAGGAAGAAGGAAGAGGGTAAAAAAAATCCCAAAAATGCCCTTCTCTCTCCTTCCCCTCTCTCATGTTGCGAGGCCCCCACCTATATCCACGCGCCTCCAGCCTTTTCTGATCAAAAATGAGGTGGAGAGATCTCTTCCCCTCTTCCGCCACGTCGGCACCAGCAAGGCGCCGATGTGGCTAAAGAGGGGCTTTCTCCCTTGGCGTCCAAAGGCGGAGGGAGAGCCCCCCGGTCGTGCCGGCGCCCCATTCGCCCCCGCCTCTCTCTTCCTCTCTCTTCCCCTCTCTTCCTCCAGAACAAACGGGCCCTTGTCTATTACATGGAGCCTGAGGTGACGTGAGTCTAGGTCAAAGGGGACTAAGATGAAATGACATTGAATGATGATGCTGTGATGGGATATCAAACTTGAAGAATAATGTGTCACATTAAGCATATAATAATACAAGTTGGACCGATGAGATGAGCCATCCCTCATTCAACTCTTGTCACTACTTTAGACTATCTCCAAGTTTAGACTTTAGAGAAACTTGTTGGGCCCTCCGGAGGAATTCACGCTTCCCGATCACCAAGATCAACGCGCTAAACGCCGAGTCAATCACAAATATGGCACGAAATCATTATACAAAGAGGAAGCAAACGAATTTAACAAAGTTCGACAACTTGCCTACGTCCTCGGGGCAGAAGGGAGAAAGAAAATCTTATTCAAACAACTGAGTTACAAGGGTTACAAATTGATCCGAAAATTCAAATCGAGAATCTACGCAATTCGTCGTAGAATTCTCTTTAACAAACTAATCGTAAAACTATTCAATATAATTCACCTCTCTCAAAAAGGTATCCATTAATGGGGACAATATCTCTCTTTATATTGCCACAGAGTCCATGAAGAAAAGAAAAACTAAAAATTCTGATCAGAAACAAATTCTGAAACCGACTCTAATACGCCTAAAACTCAAAACGCTATCGACAACCAAAGAGGCCTGTCAACATCCTGGACATCCCCTGCTCTTAGTAAATCACTGTCGACGACACTCCATATACTTGTTGACAGCTCCAACTTTCTGTTGGCCTATCTACATATAGGCTGTCGAAAGCTCTATGAGCCTGTTGACAGTCACTGCTTCAACTGTTATTTCTTCATCTCTCTTGGTCATATTTCCACCGGGTTAAGAAACCATGTTTTTAGATTCCCCCACAATTCTCCACCTCGGTGAAGATTTCTCAATCTGAGCCGAACAAATGAATCAACTGATTTTGAATTAACAACTTGCTGCGCGATTGCGACTATCTACGTACCCATGCTCAGCAGATCAAACTATTCGTAGTTCATCTAAACGAGCTTCACCGAGCTCAAGCAACCAAATCAATTGTTTCCAAACTACAACAATGAACCCAATTAGCTGAGTCATATGGATCACCTTACGAATAGCATCATGGAGGACAATGGCCTTCAATTTGAGCTGATCTAGCTCACCAATTTGAGATCCACGCTTCTTCACACCCCACTTCTGTGGATTCTTCTTGGTTCCTTCCACTGTAACCAAATCGAATTTTCCTTCAATAACCTGTTCATCGTCCAAACTGGCTATCTGATCTCCAACATCCGGTGAGATCTCAATTGATACCGAACCATCTGGAGATGGTGGAGTAACATCAACCTTCACCCGCTGCGATACATCCTTAGTCTTCAATCTCTCCACCTGCTAAGAGACAATATACTTCAACAATGATGTCTCATCAAACATGACATGCTTCCTCAACAAAATCTTTTTGTTTTCGGGGTCCCATAACTGGTAACCTTTCATATTCCTCTTGACACTCGAAAACACATTTTTTTGCTCGCGAATTCAGCTTGCCATCTTTAACACTAAAGTAGGCCGGACATCTAAATCTCACAGCAAATCATAGTTTTGAGCAGCTCCACCTGACCAATATATAATAGAGTTTTACCTCCTATCACAGTTGATGACAGACAATTCGTGAGATGGCTAGCAAAGCATATACCAACGCCTCAGCCCAAAATGTCTTTTCTAATGATGCATTAGACAATAACCACCGAACCTTCTCCAGTAAGGAACGATTCACCTCTTTAGCCACATCATGTATTCCATTTGTGAAGTGAATATCAATATTAGTGATCTGGTCAAATCGTAGAAATTGATCTTTGTACTCTCCAATACTATCAATTTGGAGCATCTTGATCTTTCCACCAGTCTGTTTCTCCATCATGTTTTTTCACTTCACCAACATATTTTGGACTTCAAATTTTTGTCTCATAGGGTATACCCAACATCGCCTAGATATATCATCAATAAACGAAACAATGTACGATGACCTCCAAGCGATGCAATGTAGTCTTGGTAGGACCCCAAATACTAACATGAACACAATCAAGAAGACTTTCTGAGTAGTGAGTTATGGTGCCGCCTTTGTCATTTCGTCCAGAACGCCGTGTCCCCTAATTCTAAATTACAGGTAGATGCACCTTCCACTGATCCTTGCTTTGCAACAGTTTGCAAATATTTTTCTCTGAATGTCGAGCCTCATCTGCCATAACCTGGTAGGCTCGTCTTCCATATATTCTTAAGCTGCTAAATTTTCTGTAATTGCGCTATTCTTCAAGTACTACAAGTTGTTGTATCGAATGCCTTTTAGAACTACCAATGAGCTGCTGGACATTTTGAGAACGCCTTCTCCAAGAGTCCCTCTTAGGCCTTGCACTTTCAAAGCTCCAATTGAAATCAAATTTTTCTTCAACTGAGGTACATATCTCACATTCTTCAACTCTCTTATCGTCCCATCAAACAACTTGATGCAGACTGTACATATCCCTTCAATCTGGCATGTGTGACCTTTGTCGAACGTCAACAAGCCTCCATTTAGTTTTTCAAACTCGCAAACCACTAATGTTTGGGACAAACGTGATAGATAGCGCCCGTATCCAAAATCCACTCATATTTATCTGAATAGCAAACAAAGTGATATAAAGTGAATAATCAGATGAGTCAGAATCATTACCAACCTTCATTATGATTTTGGACTCTGATTTTGACGGCCCCCTTAGTTTTGGACAATCAATTTCTAGTGTCCTACTTTTTTTTACAGTAATCACACAGATTTTTCCTCAAATCTTTACGACTATCAGTTTTGAACTTTTCAACAACTCCCTCGCCCTTTCAATTTTTCGTGTCATCAACTTCACCACATCGCTCTTCGATTGGTGGATGTTCACGGTCTCCACCGTGGACTGAGTAACTCCGGCTATATCTCCTCCAAAAATGCCAAACTCAATACGGAAAACCAACCGGAAATAGATTCAAATTAGATAAAGATAGAACCCTGAAACACTAGAAGATTTTTCGAAGCGATGTACTCCAAATCTGATCCCACGAGCAATCCAAAAATGTTGTTATTGGAATCGACACATGATCTCACGAACAGTCTCAACGCCGTTCCGAGATCGATACACGATCTCTGCCGAACAGACCACGATGCTCTTGGAATCGACACACGATCCTACGCTGAACCTGAGAAGTTCTGATACCCACTTGCGGGCTCTCCCAGAGGAATTCACGCTCGCCGATCACTAAGATCAGCGCATTAAATGCCGAGTCAATCATAAATATGACACGAAACCGTTATACAAAGAGGAAGCAAATGAATTTAATGAGGTTCAATAACTTGCCTACGTCTTCGGGGTAGAAGGGAGAAGATCTTATTCAAACAACTGAGTACAAGGGTTATAAATAGGGGTGAGCATCGGTCGGTTCGGTTCGTTTTTGCTAATTTTTACAAAACCGAACCGAACCGATTAGACCTAGTAACCGAACCGAACCGAACCGACTAAGTTCGGTTCGGTTTTTCGGTTTTTTCGGTTAGGCCAATATTTTTCAATCATTTCTTACATTTTTTAATCACCATTATATTATCATCCTTTAATATTCTAATCTCAAAAATTCAATACCCAAATTAAAAATAAGAAAAAGACCCTAACCTTAATGTGAATTAAAATTTTCATATTCTAAAACTTTTACGCTATATTTAGGCTTTTATATCAAAACTCACATAATTATTACTAACTTTTAATGGAAAGAATGAAAAAAAGAACTATATTAATATAAATATTATTCTTAATTGTGATGGTGTACTTAACATAAATTTCACATATTCAACATAAAAAAGATGGTATTACTAGAAGTAATGAGATAAGTTTTCACCAGTTTTTTTTATGAACTATATGATTCACTAAATTGAATTTGGGTGGGGTGATATATAGGGTAAGAGATTCGGTTCGGTTCGGTCGAGTTCGGTTTTTGAAACACAAAACCGAAACCGAACCGAATTAGAGCGGTTCGGTTCGGGTTCGGGTTTCGGTTTTTGGTCGGTTATTTCGGTTATAACCGAACTCTGCTCACCCCTAGTTACAAATTGATCCGAAGATCCAAATTGAGAATCTACGCAATTCGCCGTAGAATTCTCTCAAACAAACTAGCCATAGAATTCTTCAATACAATTCACCTCTCTCAAAAAAGGTTACCCATCAATGGGGACAATACCCCTCTTTATACAGTCACAGAGTGCACGAAGAAAAGAAAACCAAAAACTCTGAATTTGAATCAGAAACATATTCCAAAACTGACTCGGATATGTCCAGAACTCAAAACACTATCGATAGCCGAAGAAACCTGTCGATAGCCAGAGACATCCCTTGCTCTCAATAAATCACTGTCGACAGCACTCCATACGCCTTGTCGACAGCTGTAACTTTCTGGTGGCCTATCCACGTATAGGCTGTCGACAGGCTCGTCGACAGCCACTGCTTTAACTGCTGCTTCTTCATCTCTCTTGGTCATATTTCCACTAGGTTAAGAAATCATGTTGTTTTAGATCTCTCCCTCACAAAAATTAGAGATTATTGTAGAGGTAACGAAGCCACCAATGGGCCAGAAGATTTCACAACTGGACCCTTGCTTGCCATATGTTTCGTTGGCCTGGAGTTTGGAACTTATTCATGAATGGCCGGCATTAGGTTGCTAATGGGTGTTATATATGGCCGGCATCAGGTTGCTAATTTGTTTTATATATGGCCGGCCGGCTTCAGGTCAATGAGTGGTGGTTATAATTTGCACATTCTTTTTGTGGAGCAGACCCAGACTTAAAAATCCACACCTTAAGCTATTCTATATTTATGGGAAAAGCTTGGTTGTCCAAATGGTCTTGATTAGTGTATTCACGCTTCTTCCTGTAGGAGACTTCTATTATTAAATGGAGTACATCTGTGGTTAGTAAATAAACATCATAGAGCACCTATCTTATAGAATGATGTTGAGTATCATTACTTGTTACTTGCTAATGAGCCCAAATACAAATTCCTAATGCATCATAGCAACGTATGTTGTGGGGTGAAATTTCCTCGGATTCTATACATAGAACCAACTAATAAGATTGGACAAAGAGGTCTTCTATGTATTTCCGTTCTGATATATGGCGCATCACAATATTACTTATTCTTTGATATATTTGTGCACTCGAATCAGATGCAATATGGAAGACATTCTGTTAGAGATGGATCGGATCCTGCGGCCTGAAGGTGCGGTTATATTCCGAGACCAGGTCGACGTTCTGACAAGGGTGAAGAAGCTGGCTGCAGGCATGAGGTGGAACACGAAGATGGCAGATCACGAGGATGGGCCTCTGGTGTCCGAGAAGGTATTGTACGTGGTGAAGCAGTACTGGGTTGGTGGTGGAGAAGACGACAAAGCTGAAGGTTGAAGGAGATCAATCGTCATTCAAGAACCGACTACTGATACGATTTTCACGAATCAGCTGGATATCAATGTACCGGCCGTGCAATGCTAACCCCCATGGCTGCAATTGGAGTGGGAGGAGGCCTGGAGCACATTCTTGGGTCACAGTTTTTGAGTTATTCAGGCTGTTTTTGTCAGTTGTTGGGTTTAGGTGGGAATTGCCATTTGTTCGGTAATTTTCTTTTCAGTTTTTTTGAAATATGGCTGTGTTTATTGGTGTTATTATTCAGGGTAGAGGCATATTAAATTTAGGGTTACAGAATTCCTACGACCATCAGATTGTTAGAACTGAGAACTTGAAAGTGAAATTCCAACAAGAATTGCATATTATCATCCACCATGTATTCCCCAGTGAACTCACAGTGTTTCTTTGCTTGCAATTAATTGTGATTTTTAATTCTGAAAAATGATAATTAAGCTTTCGTGTAGACGGATTGAATCCTTGCTGGTCTCCGCAGTGGAAAAGCGCAATGACTGGGTAAATTTCTGAATTCAGAAACTCGAGTTCCAGGTGCAGCGTGAGCTGTGGAACTCATTGTGAGTTGCGGGAACTCAAGCCACTGTCGGCTTTTAACAAGAGTTCTTTTCGTGGAAGCAAGTTAAGTTGGGCAAGTTGCCAATATTGAGCCGCTAGATCTGATCCCGACCCCGGTTTCAGAACTGATGGTTCCGATTTCTCATACCCATGAGGAACAGGAACCGGATGGTGACCGGCCGATTCTGGTTTCGGACCGGTGCTAGCCATTGTGGGTCGAGCAAAAGAGTGCTTTTCATGGTGGCGAGTTTTGGCTATAGAGACACCATCACTATCAAATGGAACTTCGTTGTGACTGACAACCATCTAACTACTAGTAAGCGGACAAATAAGATAATTACGGGTGTTCACTGCTCTCACAATAATGTTACTGGGCTGTTAGCCTAGCAGATTTTGGCCCAGATCCACTACTGACTTTTAATATTTATTTATTTATTTATTTTAATATTTCTTGCTAGTGCGGCCCAACCTGCGTCCATTCTTAATATTTTAATTAATTAATAAAATGATTAAAATAGTAGCCGACACAATCCCTCTCATATAATTTCCCTTTTTTCTCACACAAATCTAAAGGGTCCCCCCTCCCATTCCCTTTTCTCTTCGAGTACTCTTAATTTCTTTCTCACTCCCCCAAAAATGTCACTAGCAGCAGTCTAGACTCTAGAATCCAGATTCAAGATCCCGATCATGGCCGTCGCCGGCCGCTCCTCCTCCTCCTTCGCCGCCGCCCGCCCTCTCACCCTCCGCTCCTTCTTCACCTACCGCGTCTTCGTCTCCGCCATCTTCACCCTCCTCTTCCTCGCCTCCCTCTCCGTCCTCCTCTCCCACAGCAATTCAGACGATCCCGAATCCTTACACGGCGACAGCTTCGGCGAGACCACTCGATCCTTCGGCCGCCGCAGCTTCCTCTCCCTCCACTACCCCGCCTCAGCCTCCTCCGCCGCCGACCCCCTCCGCCACCGCCTTTCCCTCCTCCGCCGCCACGCCCACGACCACCTCGCCCTCATCCACGCCTACTCCTCCCTCGCCCGCCGCTTCAAGCTCGCCTCCTCTCGCTCCCTCTCCACCTTCCAGAACCTCTCCCTCTCCTTCTCTGACCTCGCCTCCCGCACCTCCGCCGCCGCCGACGAGGACGCCCTCCGCCTCCTCGAGAAGGAGGCCAAGGATAAGATCAAGACTGCTCGCCAGATCATCTCCGAGTCCAAGGAGTCATTCGACACCCAGCTCAAGATCCAGAAGCTAAGGGACACAATCTTCGCCGTCAATGAGCAGCTCAACAAGGCCAAGAAGCTCGGCGCCCTCTCCAGCCAGATCGCCGCCGGCTCCACCCCCAAATCCATCCACTGCCTCAACATGCGCCTCATGGGGGAACGAATCAACAACCCAAAGAAGTACAAAAAAACTAACCCTAACTCGCCGGATCTTGTCGATCCGGAGCTGTACCATTACGCCATCTTCTCTGACAATGTGATTGCCGTGTCGGTGGTCGTCAATTCGGCGGTCAAGAACGCCGAGGAGCCATACAAGCACGTGTTCCACGTGGTGACGGACAAGATGTACGTGGCGGCGATGCAGGTGTGGTTCGCACGGAGGCCGCCGGCTGACCGGGCCCGCGTGGAGGTCAGGTCCGTGTCGGACTTTACGGCAGAGTTCCTGAACGGGTCGTACTCGCCACTGATTAGGATGGTGGAGGGCGGCCGTAGGGATCTGGATGTGCTGGAGTACTTGAGATTTTACTTGCCGGAGATGTTCCCCAAGTTGAGGAGGATTGTGTTGTTGGAGGACGATGTGGTGGTGCAGAAGGATTTGGCGGGCCTTTTTAGGGTGGATCTCAACGGAAAGGTGAATGGGGCGGTGGAGATGTGCTTTGGTGGGTTTAGAAGGTATAATAAGTATATGAACTTCTCGAATCCTGCAGTGAGGGAGAGGTTTAGCCCGAGGGCTTGTGCGTGGGGGTTCGGGGTCAATGTGTTTGATCTCGATGCGTGGAGGAGGGAACAGTGTACGGAGCAGTTCCATTGGTACCAAAGCTTGGTGAGATTCTTCAATTTCAACTGATTGAAACTATAATTTTGTTATTGATTCTTGCTGTATTTTGTTACGCATGTCTAGCATTATACTCTAGGAGCTCCTAGATAACTTCTACGCTGTTGCATTTAATTTTAGCCGCTTAGAGATGAACTTTTATGGTACAAACTTATTCAACACTGTAAATAGAATGCAAGAACAGATATAATCACTCAATTTAGTGAACCCATAAAATTTAGTGAACCCAATTATGTGTTTGCCGTATGAATGGTATCAAACAAAGATGCTTGGATGTGAACTAGTTCACTTATATCACACAGGATTTTGGTAGGATTATGTATGGGACAACCTTGGCGGGGTGTTCTTGATTCAATTAAGGTTCTTTTTATATAGCTTATAATCCTTGAATGTTGATGTATTGCACGATAAGACACTGACATCTTCCTTCACTAGTATCAGATTTCTGTGCTAGTCTAATCAGTTAACTTTTGTAGCTTACAATCCTTGAATGCTGGTGTATTGCATGGTATCACACTCACATCTTCCTTCACCAGTCTCAATTTTTTATGCTAGTCTTGATTTAGTGGGTAATGTTAATGTGACATTCTAGAATGAGATCAAATTGGTCATCCCTGCCCTGTGGCACTCATGAACTAAGTAACCAGCCATCTAAATTACCACGAGAGCCATGCACCAGTTTAAATCTATATGTCCCATCTGAACTTTGTATTGCTACACATGATCTGTCATTTTAGCATAGACGGTAAACAAGATCAATGGATAATGGTCATTTAGCACCAACATCACGTAGGGTCTGGCACCAAATTAGATCCAGAGACCCAGTTGTGGTCTTTAACCACCAAAACTTCCTTATCTCTGCAAGCAATCTCTCCAATTTTTGGGTATGCGCTTCAATTTGACTGTTCTTCATTTGTTTCATAAGATTTGTGTATTCACCTCTACATTATAATTTCTATCCCCATATTAGGAAATCACACGTGTCACTTCACCTTAAAAAATTATTTTGACAACACTTCATATCATGTATTATATAGGCAATTTTAGGCTTGAAGAGCATGTGTGTTAATGTGGTGGAAATGTGGGCAGGACGTGGTGGTTGAGTCATTGACTTAGAAGGAAAAGCGTACCAATGAATATAATACAGTGTTAGGCAATTTAAAAAACGGCATAATGATTGAAAACATATTATCACGTCCATCTCTTCACAACTTGCATGTTCTTGGTGCTGGTTTCTGTTCCCTACTGGGGCTAGTGCTCTGCATTTTACCAGCTATTGCTTAAATCTGCAACATGTTGTCAACTTCATTTCACCTATCACAGTTCATCTTATGCAGTTCTGTTTCCTTACAGTTGTAGATGCTACAAAGTAGTAATTGTGCTCACTAGTCTTATGAGGAATTGTTGATGTCTTGAGTGTGAGGATGTTAACATATGTAATGATATTTTAAGAACATATAATACGACCCGGTATGCTATTCTATTATCTGTTACGATTAGTTGGGTCACTCTCATCTTCATGCTCTTATCAACAGTCTTCCATTCTTATGTATACCGACCCCTGCTGGTGGCACATGTCTTTTCCAAAATGGTGGATCTGTTTACATGCCCTGCCCTTTATATTTCCACTTAATTTATTATAGAGAGACTTTTTATTCCTAGATAATCAAGTGAGGGAACAAACCTTTCCATTGTTAGCCATAGGCCTGTACATGTGTTCATAAACTATGATTGTGCCATCATTCCAAAAATGTCTGACTGAATCCTGTTTAAGTAGGCTCTGTCCTCACTAAGCTTTATTTCTTGGGGAGCAGTGGAGTTAAAAATCAGAAACTTTTCGCCATGGCCAGCATGCAAATTGTCCAAACTGATTTTTATGGGAATGAAATCTCAATCTAATTGTAAGAATATTTGCAATTATTTTATACTGGATATTGAAAAAAAATTACGTATTCTAGTTTTTGATTCTTGATGGATACTTCATTTTGGCAATCTGAATATAAAATGCTTTATCGTAATGAGATATTTTATCACTCTTGCAAGATTCACTTGTCAATAAACTTATCTGTCTATATAATTAGAATAAGTTTGGATGGAACAGTTGTCTTTCTGCTCCGAATGCAGGAATGAGAGTAGCTATTCATTTTTAGGTAGCCAGGTATATGTAATAATGGGTTCTATTGTATTCTTCATATCTCTCTTTTAGATTTTGACCGCCTAGTTAGATCCCCTCTTACTCTTCCCAGTGGAGCCAAGTAATTCCAGTGGTGTGGATGCTTTTGATGCAAGGGTACTCTATGGAACTAGAGGAAGAGTTCTGAATCTTCTGATGCTTTGTGAGGAAAGTCAATAATTGAACCTTGACATACAATTTTTTTCCTCTTTGCAGAGAGCATCTTTTCAAGTATGGTATGTTGGAGTTTAGTAGTTTGAGAGAATTTTCACAGAGATAGAGTGACAACTTGGGTATCTTGGGTTAATTAATCTTATGGACAAAGATCATGAGAGAATGTAATGCTATAAATTGTAGGGGTACATGTCTATGAAATGCAGCGGCTGTCAGGGTGGCCTATTGGATTGGGGGATGGCCAGCCCAAAGGGTCAGGGCATAACTGAACTCTTGATATTAGGGGTTCCCTCCAGTTTTGTCTTCCTTCTCACAGATAAAGTAAGAAGATAGATTGTTGGAGACTTTTGTGAAGGTTTTACCAAGGGCAAACACACGTCAGTGACATTAGTAATTGATTTGGGTGGCCAAGATTGGTCTTCGTTTCCTTAGAGTGAGAAGTAAGATTCAGTTGTCTTGTTTACACTGCCGCCCACCCTGGGTAAGGTTGAATAAAGAAAGTCTTCATTGTAGTCTCTCTTATTGAATCAATTCCTCTTGTTTATAGTTCAAAATTTTCCTATTCTGGGCTTAGGACCTCATTCTAAATCATCTAACAGTGGGACTGTACAGTATAGGCTAAATTCTTTCTCGACCTCAACCCCAACGAAAAAAGAATAGCTATAGACTTGGTAGTGGAGCTCTCTCCCATGCCTTTGCCTAGGCACCCTATCATAATTAAATGACATGTAATCAATGCAAGTGGCAGTTGTAGTATGCCAAGGTGGGATAAATTGGAGTTTCTGTTATATATCATTTTTCTTTGCTAGAGGTTAAGTAAGTAGTACGCTGAGGTAGGATAAATTGGAGTATTTGTTAACTTATATCTATCAGTTATTCGACCCATGGTGTCTTCTAGGGTCCATTACCCGTCTCTTCTATGGTGAATTCGGAGTGCATCTTCCTGTGGAACACGGGTCATCAGTCAACAGCCTTTGCTACTAGTCCATAAATATCATAGAGAACTTCCAGACTATCCATTCTAGTCTAGCACTCTTCTGATTGCCATCATCATCCTTGGTAATGACATTTTGATTCTTATTTCTATGATGAATCCCTTTAGGAAGCCTATGCTGCTCGTCAAGGTTCTAAATATCGGATATCGAGATCGTATCGGATGGGGTTTTTTCATATCGGATATCGGATATCGGGGAGATATCGGGATAGACGCGCAAATCGGCCATTCATATCAGACACTATATATTATGAAATATTGATTATTAAAAGTTGGTTTAATGTCATATATATCATCTACCTAATAGAAATGATGTAATATGCATGCAAAGACAGTAAAAAATAATGTACATTTGCACGCAGTCGTGTAATAAATAGGTTATTTCATATCGGGGCATATATCGGGTGATTTATCGGCCGATATCGGGCGATTTATCGGCCGATATTTCAAATATCGGCCGTTTTTTGCTGCAAACGATATGACGAACGATTTTCTCATATCGTATCGGCAGCAGGCAAAAAGGGAGATATCGGACGATATCTCGGCCGACTCGGCCGATATTTAAAACAGGGCTGCTCGTCCAGGAGTTCGATCGTCTCTGTATTCATGTACATCTCACTAAACCAGTGCTTTCTATATCTTCTCAAATAATATCAATGTATAGTTCTATATGGGGACTATCAGGTCCTAGGATGTATCTTCCACCTTGCCAGATACATCTCATTCTCCTAATCAATTGCCTGTTTCATGAATAGGCCTAAGCTTGTGTTCGGGAAAAGAAGAAAAGGGGGCAAACATGAATTGGAGGAAGCAGCTCCTAGGAATCAAAGTTCATCCTTTCAGTAATTAGCAAATAGTAACAGAGAATTCCAGTCTGTCCGGGCCAGCCCTCTTCTGATTGCCTATCATCTTTGATAATAAATAATTTGATTCCTATATCTATATGGTGACTCCCATAGGGTGGTTTAGAGTTCAGCCTATGCTACTAGTCCATGAATAAAGAAGTTTGTCTTCTTGTACATCTTACTATGCCAGCTCTTTCTATCTGTTCTCTCTCAATATCCAACAACAGCAGCAACAAAACAACAACAAAGCCTTTCTCCAACAATATCACCTCAAGAAAAATGTATAATTAAAAAAAAGGGGCCATTACGTCGGGAATTTCCCCCCCTGCCAAGCTGCCAACACATTTGATTCTCTTCATCAGTTGCCACTTGCCAGCTTCATGAGTTGATGTTATTTGTCATAGGAAAAAAATATATAAGGAAGGAAGAATAAATTGAAATCGGAGGAAGCAATTCAGTGAAGTCAAAATTCCTCTTTCCAGTAATCTGTAAAGTTACAGAGAACTTCCAGTTGATCCAGTCTAACCCTCTTCTGATTCCCGTCATCATTTTTTATAATAATAATAATTTTATTCCTATTTCTATGATGACTCACCACATGGTGACTGGTGGAGTTTAGGTCATTGATGTAACATGGGAGGATCGCAAGCACCTTCAAACTTGAAATTGGGAATTAGGGTTTAAAAGAAGAAATAAAGAGAAGGAATTAGGGTCTCAGAAAATGAGATAAGAAAAACTGGATAAATTTGAGCTTCGCACTTCTTGTACCACTGGTTTTCACACTCCTTACACTACGGACTTCACACCCTAATTTTAAAAATTCTTATAACTCAAGAAATTTAACTGAAGATTTTTTTTTATTTATTCATTGTCTAATATTAGAATAAGTCTGTGGCCTCTTTATAGGCTTTACAAAAGGACAGTTCTAAGGAATAACCGATGTGGTATTAAATGCCCACATAAAAGAAATATAACCAGGCAAAATGAACTACAACTGAAAAATGACTAAGTGAAAAGAAGACAGCACGTGATGTCCTCATGATTTCTCCCGGGTGGGAGAAAATCGATCCTATCTAGTGAGGGCTCCCGACGATGATGGTGGTGGGTGTGATGAAGCCGAAGGGGTTAAGGTTGATGTTGGTGGCGATGATGATGGGAGGATGATGGAGGCGGTGGCGGCGGAGGAAGAGGGCGACAGAGATGTAGATGGTGGTGGGATTGTTATTGTAAGGGGTGATCTGATGAAGGTTTGATGGCGATGGCAGTTGTGGGAGGGCGAAGCTGCGCGGGAGGTGGCGATAGCGATGGATGATGGTGGTGGTGATGATGAAGACGAAGGGGTGGCGATGTGATGATGGGGATGGAGAAGATGATGGGTGTTGATGGTGGATGAAGATGATGGGGATGGTGAAGATGATGAGTGTTGTCGGTGCTACTGAGGGAGGAGGGGTGGACTATGATGAGGATGACGCCGCCGAAAGGAATTGATGACGGAACTTGCGGGAAGACAGCGGAGGGGCAGACGGCGGGAAACAATAGGGTTGAAAATGAATGAACAGTGTAGACTAGGATTTTTTTGGATTCTCAAATGGTATTTTTGGCTAAAGTATAATTTTTTTTATTTCGACTGAGATTTCAGTCGAATTTTGAATAGTAATTTTTTTTTTGGGTGGGGTGGGGTGGGGGTGGATCTAGGGATTTAGATTTAGGGTTTTGAGGGAGGGGAAAGTTTTGAAGGGGATCGAGAGTAAAGCTCTGATACCAAATTGATGTAATACGGTAGGATCACAATCACCTTCAAACAAAAATTGAGAACTAGGGTCTTAACAAGAAAATAGAAAAGAGAAATTAGGGTTTAGAAATAAGAATCGAATAGATTTGAGTTTCATACCCCTCGCACCACTGGCTTTACACCCCTTGCGCTGCGGGCTACACACCCAAAACTCAAGAGCACACTCAAAAATTTTAACTGAAAAAGTTTTCATTTAATCATTGTCTACTGAATGAAAGGTACTGAGGCCTATTTATAGGTTTTATAAAAAAAATACTACTCAAATATAACCGATGTGGTATTAAAAGCAAAATAGACAAAATAACTAAACTCAAGAATAAGCTAAGGCATAGAAAAACAAATAGCAATAGTGATGCCCTCATCAGTCATATTTCTACTAATTGCATATACTTGCGTAAATGTCTTCATATGGTACAGATCATAGATACTTAAGATGCATAGAACTATAAATCTAAATAGTTTGTTTTCTCTTTAAATTTGAGAGAATCCTTCTAGGTCTGATTTGCCCGTGCACATTCTTGTCCCCCTTACTGAACATGACAGTGGTCTTTCTCATTTTGGCATTACATTTCCTTTTTCTGCGAGCTTCCCTTCGTCGTGTTGCAGATCAGGAACCTTCAACGTGTAAAGGCAAAACCAGCAGCTGCATTTTGTAAGCCCATGGTTTTGAGAAAGTAGAGACAGTCCTTACAAGATATTTTACTTTTAGCATCATATACTAATAACTACTAACCCATCTTCAAGCAGTACTTGAAAATAATACCATGCAGGCAGGGTGTGGCTTTTCAAAATAAAACTGTGCATCTAGGCATATTAAGATAAATAAATACCAGGGTCAAAGGAACAACCTGAAACAAAACACCCAGACCAGCAACTTCTAGGTGGCCAAAGGAGAAAGTTTCCAAGGTTTGACTTTCACAAAAATGTTCCATAGGACCATGCAACCTGCCCGATACAACATTAGAATCCAGAAAAAGTCAACCTTCTGTTTTTAGGATTATTTCATTTTATTCAACCGACTAGCACAAGAATTTCATAAATTTCCATTAAGAAAAGCCAATCAATGGCAAAGGATTGAAAGTGATTTTTCTCTTTACGAAATCAATAGCATTAAACAGTCATGAATGCGGATCCTTTATATGGTTATATAATCTAGTTGATCTTATCTGTTTTATGTCCATGCCTCTCCATGCATGGGTTCACTTTCTCAGCAGACTCTGTGATGTGACTTAAAAAATTTTGTGCATTATCTGAATCGTTTTCTTTTGAAATTAAATTTCACCTTGGTGAAGTCGTCTCTTCTAAATTTACTGCTCTTTAACTTGTAGAACGAGGATGGGACACTTTGGAACCCAGGGACAGTGTTACCGGCTGGATTGATGACATTCTACACAACTACAAAGCCTCTGGAGAAGACGTGGCATGTGATGGGGCTCGGCTACAACCCGAGTGTGAGCCAAGATGAAATCCGCAACGCTGCTGTCATACATTTCAATGGAAACATGAAACCGTGGCTTGATGTTGCCATGAACCAATACAAGCATCTGTGGACCAAGTATGTCGATACTGAGATGGAGTTTCTTCCCCTCTGCAACTTTGGCCTTTAAATACAAACACAGTTTCTTGCCTCTTTTTGCTTCCATGCCGAGACCCAAATTGCTCTCAGGCAAAACCGCGTCAATTATAATACTCAGCAAGGCTCCATTGTCCCATTCTGTGCCACGGTCGCTGTTCCCTTATTGTAGATGTATTACTCTTTTGTTTCTCATGTAGCTTAGTTGTATTAATTATACTGGATGGTTGATATAAATCATAAAGTTAAGAAATCAGAGCAGGTTGTTAGCACCTCTGATAACTTTGCATCTCTGCAGCAAATCACCATTTTTGTCGTTTCAATAAAATAATGTATGAAGCCAACGTGTGCATGTCGAATTTTGTATTCAAATATTGTATGAAGTTCATGTATAATTATTGATCTTCGTATGTAATGTTTTGTTAAAGGTAAAATTTATCGTTATAGCTCATGCATGACCGAACTATTGTAGTTGACTAGTTGTTTCTCTTTGCGCTATGATAATCATTTGTATGTGTGAGATAGGCCTGTCAGTGGGTTGGGTTCAGGGCGGTGCGGGGATACGGGAATTATTTCAGACCCGTTTAACTTTCTAGGTATCGGACCCAACTTGATTACCCGTGAATCCAAAATCATTGTTCTCACACTCATCTCATTTATTCACGGATCTATACTCGATTACCCTACAAGACCCGATTAACATAACATCCCTACCCGATTAACATAATGACCCTACGAACACAAAAAAAAAAAATCAAGCAAAATCAATCAACATATATAAGTATTAAGAGTTTACAGTATTTCAAATAAGACATATTAACATATTATTATTAATTAAACTGATATGAGTCCTAATTGGGTATGATTCAAGTAAAATCAGATTTGATCCGTTTATTAATTGAATAATCGGGTCTAATTCTTATTCGGGTGTGCGGATATAAAAAATCTAATCAGACCCATCAAAACAGGTTTGATTCGGATCGGGTACGAATTCAGACCCGATCCATTGACAGGTTATGAGTCCTAAGTGTAAAAGGGGAAAAAAAAAATGACCAATTCTATGATCAAATAAATACAAAATAAGCATTTCATTGCATTTTACTTGTAAAAAAAAAAAATCCGAAGGAAAAAAAAATCCCTTCGGATGTCAGCAATCAGGAGAGAAGACCTGCCCACTTTGAAAAGGTCGGAAAATTTGTGAGTTGCTCCATGAACTTGTTCAACATGTCACAAATTAAAAATATTTATAATATTAGTGCCTGATTTAACTATTTAAATAAAAAATGGTTCGATTTGACTTTAAGTTTGCAATATTCCTCACAAATTCGGAGGATTTGACTGAGTAAAATTAAGTTTGCAATATTCCTCACAAATTCCGAGGGTTTTTTTTTTCCTTCCCTGAGGTGAATACAAGTTAACGTTGTAGAGATAAGCAAAGTGCAAGTAATTAAAGTCCAATTCTCACTTAATTTGATGATGACTAATGCCGTGTAGGACCAGTAATTTGTGTTTCAATCCTAATGGCGATTAATGCTTTTTGAATTCCTTTTGTTGAACAACCCACAAAAAAATAAATAAATAAATACTAAATGGTCATCGCCCCCCTTGTTAGACTTCAACAACCTCCTCTCTCCTCCTCCTCCCCCCCAATATAAGGAATGAGCCTCATCTCATCACAGGCATCAAAATTTTCTACAAGCAAAAATATTCTTCAAATTCAATTAAAAAGGAGAGGCTTAATTTCAATCCTTTAAGAAGCTCAAAGCCCCTTAATTTGCAACGTACTCTCAAGGTAGAAACTCAATTTCAAGATTTATGAGTTGTTTATGTCCTCTGCATCTTGTTTGAATGCTTAAATTTGTTTGTTTCTTTTTTTTTTTTATATATATATATTTTTGCAGAGATTGAGGGCAAGCACTGAAGGAAGGAGAAGAACTATACCAACAACACATGATGGCCTTTGGGGTTTCTGATGAAATATTGGGCACCTTTGTGCCGATTGCGGTCTACTGGATATACTCGGGTTTCTACGAGCTCCTGGGCGGTCTCGACAGCTACCGGCTGCACCCCAAGGGCGAGGAGGACGTCAAGAACATGGCCACCAAGCGAATGGTCGTCAAGGGGGTCATAATTCAGCAAGCTTTTCAAATCGCCGTCTCCCTCCTCTTGTTTATGGTATGCAAATATTGAGTCATATGCTGGCTACATATGCACCATATGTTGTTCAACATATCCTCATGGCTGCAATATTGTGTGTATTGAATGCATATGCTGGATGCAATATGTGCGCCATATGTTTGTTCAGCACATCACATACATGTCTCATATGTTTCACTGCTTCCATATTTATGTGCAGTTCATCGGTGATGGCACTGGGACCGTTCAGCCTCAGCCGTCTCTCCCCGCGGTCTTGATCCAGTTTGCGGTAGCGATGGTGGTTGTGGACACATGGCAGTACTTCATACATCGATACATGCACATAAACAAGTTCTTGTACCGCCACATCCACTCCAAGCACCATAGCCTCGTAGTCCCATACGCGTATGGTGCTCTATACAACCACCCCCTCGAGGGCCTCCTCTTGGACACCATGGGCGGAGCTCTCTCCTTCCTCGTCTCCGGCATGACCCCTCGCACCGCCATCTTCTTCTTCTCTTTCGCCACCATCAAGACTGTTGATGATCACTGCGGCCTCTGGCTCCCCGGCAACCCCCTGCACGTCTTCTTCAACAACAATTGCGCGTATCATGACATACACCACCAGCTGTACGGGAACAAGTACAACTTCTCGCAGCCCTTCTTCATCACTTGGGATAAGATTCTCGGCACACACATGGACTACTCACTGGTGAGGAGGGAAGAAGGGGGATTCGAGGCTCGGCCGATCAAAAAGATCGATTGATCGGATTTTTCCGATGAGTAGTACGTATGAGAGTGGCTACGTATGCGACTGATGGAGTACTAATTTCTTGGTCTTGCCAATAACAAATACATGTGATGTTACTTGAGAACAGAGATGATCACTTGAAAATTTTCCAAGGATTGCTTTTTGATTTCTTGTGACATATATTTTGTAAAAAAAATAAAACAACAACAATAAAAGGCATTATTCTTTTGTTATTACACACTTGATCATGAATAAGAATTTTTCTCGCATATTTAATCCTCTTGCATTGATAAAATTACATTTATTAATTTAATTTATTGTATCTCTATGAATTATCATGAAATAGACCTCGAGTCAAATTGTTCACAAAAATAGGTGACATGTGACGCACACAATTTGAAAACAAACGAGGAAAGAAGCTCAAAGCTGGGAAGATTCCCAGCACTAATGGCGAAAGGGGGAGGAGAGAAAAATGATTAAAAGACAACAAAATAGATTTTATTTATTTATTTATTTTTGGAAAAGTAAAATATGCATCGAGACATTTTACAAATTGAAAATGCACATCGAGACAATTTGGTCACGAAAATTGCAGTTGTCAAAATGTGAAAGCCACGGCTTAATATACACAAATTGGAAAAAGCCAAAACCTGGAAAGAGAAGAGAATATAAAAGCCAAGAACATTCCAATCTATGAGGCTGAAACAAAATGACTAGAAACAAAAGAAAGATGAGTTGTTTGTTATAAAATTAAGAAAAATTTAGAGAAATTAGAAAATAAAATCAAGAGAAATTTTCCTTCGTTTTGTGTGTTTTTCATTCATCTATGTAGGCTCTATTTAGAGACAAACATAAACATAAGTTATAAAAAAAAGATGGAGGTGTCACCCACTAACTCATGCATCACAACATAGATTATAATGAAGAAAGTGAAGATGCCACCCACTAACTCATGCATTCATACAAGAAAGAAGATGGAGAGGCATGATGGTCATCAACTAACACATGCATTTATAACATCCCTCTTGGATGTCCACCATCCATGAATAAGTTGTTGAAGTTGTGGAACTTGTTTTTCGACTTTGACGGAGAATCGCCCTCGGAAAAGTATTACACAGGAATGTGAGGCTCAATCGCAGTGGAAGTTAGGAAGTCAGGAAGTCTATCCTGAGTGACCCGAAGGCGGGCCTCGGGAAGAGTCTCCTGAGGACTGGTCTACCTCACTGACTCTCTGAGTAAATACGTACCACAGTCGAGTGTGGACGAGCTTAGGGTTTCAAATAGAGGCATGTTCAAGTATTCGAGGGATCATTCGGAGTCTCGAGAGGAGCACTCCGAGCGACAAAGCAAATAAACATCTCTGAAGTGTAGTGAGACACGACAATTGTGGTCCAGCTTGAAAGCTCCGCGATACAAAAACTAAAGCCACGTGTTAAGGACAGTTTAGAAATGTCATAAATTGTAACCTTAGTTTGCTCTCTAAAAGGAGATACACCGTAATTATGGTGTGTGGTGAACATCTAGAGCTATTGTAAAAAGTAGCTGTGAGATCTTCTTCATCTCCCTATAATCTCTCGATAATAGCGAATTTTCGAGTGATTCCATGAGTTTTTCCTATTTTGGATTTTTCACATAATTCTCTCTGTGTATTGTATTTTGATAGATCTGTGATTTTATTTTTTTCTGTTGATCTGATTGTTCTTGTTCATCTCCATCAAGAAAGTCCTTCCCCTAACATATGCTTCGTTAAAAACCTCGCTAGTAAAACCTAATAGGACAAAACTTGGACTAAGAAAAAAGTACATATTCATGTGCATCTGCCTAGTGTCTGACACTGCCTCTTCAAAACATTACAAAGAAAACCCAATGAGATAAAAGTTTGAACGACGGAAAAAGAGTATAATGTGTAGACCTACTGATGACACACTCTCCCTGATTCTTGTGAAAGATTTTTGAATTGACACATTCTAATATTGTTGACCATCTTTCTAAATGTTGTAGTTGGCAATGCTTTAGTGAACAAATCTGTAAAATTATTGTTGGACTGAATTTGCTGAACTTTTATGTTATCACTCTTCTGAAGCTCATGTCTGCTTTAATTTTTTGTTGAAATGTAGTTGATTTTATTCTCTTTAATATAATCATTTTTGACTTGTGCAGTACAAACTACATTGTATTCATATAATGATGTCAGAGAATCTTTGATTGAAGACATCCCACATATTTCTTGAATATGTTGTATCTAGATTGCAATTAAACACGTTCACGACTCGCTTCGTGCAATGCTCATATTTCAGAATAATCTGGAGATGTATCAACTAATATTTGCTTTGTACATTTTCATGATATATCTGCACCACCACAAGTGAATATATATCATATTTAAGATCTAGGTTTATGTGGGTCAGAAGGATAACCAACATCCGCATAGCCAACTATTTGTGACTTTGATTTCTTGAAATAAAATAATCCCATGTTAGCCATTCCAATGTTAGCCATTCCACGAAGATAACATAATATATGCTTCACATTATTCTAATATTTTTGAGTTGGTGCAAAACTAAATCTTGCTAATAAGTTAACAGAAAAGACTATGTCAGGTCATGTGCTATTTGCAAGATACATTAGCAACTCTAATCGCACTCGAGTATGAAAGTTCAGGGCCAAGTAGCTCTTCGTTATCTTCTTGAGAATGAAAATAATCTTTCTTTACATTAAGTGATCGAAACAACCATAGGGCTACTTAATGGATGAGCTTTATACAAATAAAAAAATTTCAAAACTTTTCGATACATGTTGATTAGGCCTGTCAATGGGTCGGGTTCGGGACAGTATAGGTGGTACCATACCCGGACCCGTTTACCCAAGAGGGTACCATACCCGTCCCGTTTACCTGCGGGTCCAGAAGGTGGGTTTCCATACCTGTACCCGCGGGTCCAGACCCGTTTACCCATACCCATAACAAAAAAAAAAACATAAACAAATACAGTAACAAAACACATAAAGAGAGGGAAAAAAATTTTATAAAGAGAAAGAAAGCATATTTTAATATCAATAAAAGATGAAATGCAACCAGGTGCAAGAGGTGGAGGGAAAATTTTCGATGAAAGACTCTAATAAAGGAAAAAATTTAAAGTAAGGCCCCCAAATTTATTTGGGAAAACACAATAGAATACCCACTAATCAACCAACAGTCTTCAACATTTAAAGCACAAAGGATCATTTACTGATAGAGTCTTGAGAGGGTTTTAATTCTATTAGTATTATTTATATTTATGTTTTGAAATGGGTAAATGGGTAATCGGGTCTGGTTCAAGTAAAATCAGACCCATCCCATTTAATACTCGGGTATACGGGTATACAGGTAAACGGGGGTCCAGAGCAACCCTTTCCATACCCGCTTAATCGGGTCGGGTCCGGGTCGGGTCCGGGTCTGGACCCGACCCATTGACAGGCCTAATATTGATTGATGAATAAATATTTCATTTGGTAAATATTTAATGTGCCCTAGACAAAATTGTCTTCCCAAGATTTTTCATATCAAATTCCTTCGTTAAATAAGCAACAACTTTTGTGAGCCCTTAAGGAGTTTGAACATGATTTAGATCATCAATATTAGGAGTGACAATTGGGCCGGGTCGAGTCGACCCGATCCGATTATTTTACGGGTCAAAAATTCAGACCCAGACTCGACCCGGACTTACATAACCCGACCTGACCGGTTTAACCCGATTACTCTCTTCTCGTTCAAATAATTTTTATCTATATTGTATATCAATATAAGTGTATAGCTCAGTGGTATAGCTTAGTGGTGGATCACATGATTTCATATCAAGAGGTCAACGATTTGAAACTTTGTAGGCCCCTATTTGTATTAATTTTTTTCATATTAATTTTTAGAGAAAGGTTGCGGTAAGGGGGTCTTGGGGGAGGCGGAGGAGCTGGGGTGGTGGCAGAGGAAAGGGGTAGGCTAAAGAGGGGTTGGAGGAGGTGGAGGCCAAGGGGCAGCGGAAGGGGTCGGCCAAGGGTGGAGGCCCGCTGAGGAATACCCATGGGCGGAGGACCCGACCCTAGTCGGGTTGGGAGGGTCTAGCCGGGTCAACCGGGCCCGTTTAATAATTGATCGAGCAGATCGATCCTGATTACGACCCGTACTCGATTAGGCCAAACCTGAACCCGGAATTATCGGGACAAGTCGGGTTGGGTCTGGCAAGTCGGGTCAAAATTGCCCCACCTAATCAACATATACTGCAACAATAGTAAACCCATTTTAGGCTTTTTAATAAAAGTAAATGGGCATGTTTATTTATATATCTGTCTCATCAGAGATATTCACTAAGGCGGTTATACCAAATTCTTTCAGATATTTTTAATCCATATAAGGATCGCTGTAATTTGACTGAATTTATGCCTTGAGATTTGGGATAATTTGCTTTGGACATTTTAAATCCTTCAGGGACTCATATAAATTCACTATTAAGTGACCCATGGAGATATGTAATGACTAGGTACATAAGTCACATATCAAGATTTTCTGTGACTACCTAACTAGTTAAGAAATGTAATGTGATTGCATCTATCACGTGAGAATATCTTCATAATATATTTTAGGTCTCTTTTTAGAAATCTTTGTACCTCGCAATTTTGTTTTTTTCATTAAGTTTCCATATAAACCCATTTATATCCAATGGGTTTTACACCTTTAGGTGTTTGGACTACTGGTCCAAAACTTTACGATTTTTAGAGAATTTAATTATGTCTGGATAGGTTCTTTTCACTTTGCCAATCATCTCTATGTTGGCATTCTACTATACTTTTTGGTTAAGGGTCCTCATTATCTATTTCAACATATAGAGCGATCGCGAACGCCAAAGTATTATTATTAATAATAATTTTTTCTATCTCAACTTTCTCTTGTGCTCATGTAATTCAAAGAGATTTCGTCAGATGTATGCACTTCTTTAGGTGTATGCTTCTTCAGGGGCTATTTCTTCATTAATTGTAAATTGATCAGTTATTTTCTCTTCAGTTGAAAATTTATCTTTTTTGAGAGTTTCTACTTCCAGTGTTTTTTTCTTTGAAAGATTTTTATTTTTTGAACCAACAGGATGACCATACTTTAGGGGCGCTTTTAAAGTATTATCAGGTTGTCCTTCAGGGAGATCACTCTAAGTTAGATTATTTTCAGCCGTTATATGAGATTTTGTTAATTTCTTTGTGACAATAATGCATTAGGTAATTGGTTTGTAATTCTTTGTAAATGAATAATTCTTTGAATTTCGAGCTCACTTTGATTTGTACATGGGTCAAAATGAGACAGTGATGATGCATTTCTTGTAATTCATGTCATTCTTCAAGAATTGGCACCTTTTTCTCTTTAATGATGGGAAAATTATCTCATCAAAATTGAATATGCAAAACGTGCCTTAAACATAGCACCCTTCATGGATTCAAGATATCTAATTATTGATGAAGAATCAAATCCAACATGAATTATAATATTTGACAATCATAATTTACCAGATGCATCAGAGGGAATGATGATCTTTAACAATATTTTGGGTGACTAAAACAGTCACGCCAAAACATAAAAAGTTTTGGATCATTGAATATCTAGTTCTCATTGTTGGAAAGAGAGAGTTTATTGATGGGGAAGTTGATTAGGATCGTCGAGGGGTCGTCGAGTAATCGCCGAGGAAGTCGACGACGAAGACGAAGGAAAACAGCAGCAGAAAACAAGCAGCAGCAGCAAAACAGGTTCTCCGGTCGACCGGGCCGGTCGACCGTTCGTGCACGACGTGCACAGTGTCAGAGAGCAGTCGACCGCCCGGTCGACCGAAATGACTGACTGTAAAGGGCCCAACTCTCTGTTGGAATCGGTCGACCGGACCGGTCGACCGGTAGAAGGGTCGGTCGACCGTCTCGGTCGACCGACAGTCGGGTTTTGGGCTGAAATCTGCAGTTCGGAAACCTGTTGTATTTAAGTGCTGCTAGTGTTTTCTAGGGTTAGGATCTTGTAGAAGAACCTGTGAAATTAGAAGGCTAAGAGCTCTCTTGTATTGAGAGAGGCTAAGAGCCATTGTAATCTTCTTCCCTAATTAAAAATCTCTCCTTTGATTGCCCCGAGGACGTAGGCAAGTTGGCCGAACCTCGTTAGATCTCGGTTTTTTGCGATTGTGTGTTCTTCTTGTTTGATTTCATTGTTCTTGTGATTGAGATTGATTGGATCCTCTATTGGTTGTTGTCTCCCGCGCACAACAAGTGGTATCAGAGCAGCCAGGTTACGCTTGGGATATTCTGAAGATTCGAAGGGCTCCAGATCTGATCAGGTGGAGATCGTGTGTCGATCTCAGGTCAGAGGCATTGGTGTTCAAGGAGATCGTGTGTCGATCTCAGGTGGACGCAGGGAGGGCTCGTTGAATCAGGGGTGGAATAGATCTGGTGAGAAACTCAAGCTAGGGTTTCAAGGTAGAGGTAAAAATCACTTTTTTATCTCAGAAATAGATCTATTTTGCAAGTATTTGATCTTCCGCATAGTTAGAGGGTCAAAGAAAGGAATCTCAATGGCAGAGGAAACTGCTTCTGTGAAAACAATGAATCACTCCAGGATTGAAGTTGTTAAGTTCAATGGAACTAATAATTTCGGGATGTGGAGGTGTGAGGTCATGGATGCATTGAATGCACAGAACCTCGAGGACACGCTCCTATTGGAGAAGAAGAAGGCAACTACCACTGATGAAGAGTGGGCGAAGATGAACAGATCGGCATGTGGCTTGATACGTTCATGCTTGTCGCAAGACATCAAATATCTTGCACAACATGAGACGTCGGCAAAGAAGCTGTGGGACACTCTTGCTAAGAAATACCTGACTAAGAGCGTGGAGTCTAGGTTGCAGCTTAAGAGTAAGCTGTATCAGTTCAGGATGCAGAGGGGAAGCACAGTAAACGAGCACATCAACCGATTCACAAAGCTTCTTACAGATCTGATAAATGTGGATGTCGTGGTAGAAGAGGAAGACAAAGCGGTCATTCTCCTGAACTCACTCCCACCGGAGGAGTATGAGACATTCACGATGACGTTTATCAACGGAAGGCAGACCTTGGTGTATGATGATGTGTCGTCTGCATTGATGAGCTATGAGACAAGGAAGAATGAGAGGCATCCTTCACAGTCAAGCTCAGTGGCGGAGGCACTGGAAGTAAGAAGCAGAAGTTCATCGCGGAAGGGCAAGGAGGTGATAGGAAGATCGAAGTCCAGGTTGGGCTATAGGGATCTGAGGAAGGATCAGTGCATTTTGTGCCGAGAGATAGGGCACTGGAAAGTGGACTGTCCAAAGTTCAAGGGGAAGAAGAAGGAGTCAAATGCTGAAGCAAATCTATCGAAGGTGACGAAGACTCAGAGGAGTAGTTCACAGACAGATGGAGCAGATTCGGACTCTTCGGGATTCTCATTTTCAGTCAGTTCTCCCATAGATGATAACTCATGCAAAGATGAGTGGATTCTGGATTCAGGTACAACATACCATACATGTCCAAATAGGAGCTGTTCACCATTTTTGAGAAGCTGGAAGGTTGCTCGGTGGTGATGGGTGATGATCACTCATGTAGCATGGAGGGTGTTGGTACCATCCCAATCAGAATGTTTGATGGGACAGTAAGGGAGCTGACAGGTGTGAGGTATGTACCTCAAATGAAGAGAAATTTAATCTCCTTGGGAACTTTGGAAGCATCGGGCATGATGATATCGGTTTGAGATGGCGATCTCAGGATGATCAAGGGCTTGATGGTTGTGATGAAGGGCGTCCGCCGAGGAAATCTATACTACTTGAAAAGTAGTACGATTACAGATCAGGTGGAGACTTCGGGTACAGATGAGGTTGGCCTGGGGATCTGGCAGGGAAAAGCCGGACAAGAAGAAGAATCTTTGCGAGCTCCTGCAAAGATGGAATCAGAAGGTGCTGCTACCTGCAAGTCAGAAGGTGGACACAGGGTTCTGGACAAGAAGAAGGTGAGTTTCAGCACCAGTTCTCACCACAATGAAGGTCTTCTTGATCGTGTTCACGTGAATGTATGGGGACCTGCTAAGACGGCATCGCTTGGAGGTCACAGGTACTTTGTCTCGGTAATTGATTGTTCATCTAGGCAAGTTTGGATATATCCAATGAGACAAAGGGGTAAAGCCCTAGATGTGTTGAGGAAGTGGAGCGGAAGAATGGAGAGGCAGATAGGTAGGAAGGTAAAGGAGCTTCATATTGGCAATGTTGGGAAAGACAATGACCAATTCCTACAGTTTGGCCAGAACACAGGAATTGCTACACACTTCTCAACAGGTACAGATGAGTTGGCTAAGGATCTGGTCCGTTCCTTACTGGAGGAGGTTCGGAAGTTATTGTCCAATGCAGGATTGGACAAGTCGCTTTGGACTGAGGCGATTGAGTATGCTAGCCATCTCAAGAATCAAACGACTGCGATAGGAGGTAAAGCTCCATTGGAACATTGGTCGGGAAAAGCTCAAGATCACGGTGTGCTGCGGGAATTTGGAAGTCCGGCTTACTTCAGTGCCAAGAATGGCAAGGTGAATCCGCAAGCAAGGAGGTTTGTCTATTTGGGCATCAAGGAGAACAGCTACAGGTTGTGGGATCCCAAGGACAAAAGGATCGTGATGAGCAGGAATGTCACATTTGGAGAGGCTTCAGGGTTGAAGTCCATCGTCTCTCAGCAGGTGGAGAGGATGAAGACCAAGGGAGGATCGCAGCAGGTGGAGGTCGATGCTACTCCATCATCTCCAGGTAGTCCGGCATCAAGGAGACTTCATCGGAGGTGACATCGGGTGGAGATCATGATAACAAGAGGGATGCTGAACAGGTTGAAGACATTGCTGAAGATGTCAAGTTGAGTGCAGCCAAAGGAACCAAGGTGAGACCACGTTCGTGGTTAAAGAAGGATGAATCTCAAGCTTGTGGACGCGACAAGCTCAAGTTGAAGGCCGTTGCTCTCCATGATGGTCAGGAAGAGGTTCATATGGTTCAGTCTAACAGGTTCACTGCTGCAGGAACAGGTACCATTATTCGAGCTTGATGAAGCTCATTTAAAATGAACTACGGTTGGCTTGATCCTTTTGGGCAAAGGTACGTAGGCAGCCGTAAAGGCGCAGCCATTGGTGATGCAACTCTTATGAAGCTATGTATGAGTTCTCGAGAAGTTGTTTGGAGCTTCACATAGAGGTGAAGAAGTGTGGTCAATGGAGCTTCACGTAGAGTTGGAGAGACTTCATGTAAGGTGAAGAGACTTCATGTAGCGGTGAAGTGGTGTGGCCAGTTGGTCTTCACATAGAGGTGAAGTGGTTGTGATCTCGAAGAACAGTTTTATCTTCCGGAGAGGAGATGTTGAGCTTGCATAAGGAGGGGTGTGCATCCAGTTGAAGCCGATGATGTTTGGGTTGGCTCTACGCAGACTTGGTTGGACCGTCAGTGGAAGACAGGTAGACTAGATAGAGCTAGTCAGTGGAGAGTCAGTGTTGGCTCATAAGGAAGTCTTCATGAGGTCATGAAGTTGCGGAGTAGAAGCCACAGTATGGTGATCGGCAGGTATGGAAATTCTCCTAAGGTGAAGTGCAGGGAAGGCATGTGTGATGTTTTCAGGAATAGATGAGCCAAAGATTCCAAGCCGAGATCGTGTGTCGATTTCGCCGAGATCGTGTGTAGATTTCGACCGGTGCGCGCAAGCCGAGATCGTGTGTCGATTTCGCCAGGTGATAGACTGGGGTTCGTTGGATGTCGGCTCAGATTTTGGAATCTTCGCCGAGGTGGAGAATTGTTGGAAAGAGAGAGTTTATTGATGGGGAAGTTGATTAGGATCGTCGAGGGGTCGTCGAGGGGTCGTCGAGTAATCGCCGAGGAAGTCGACGACGAAGACGAAGGAAAACAGCAGCAGAAAACAAGCAGCAGCAGCAAAACAGGTTCTCCGTCGACCGGGCCGGTCGACCGGTCGTGCACGACGTGCACAGTGTCAGAGAGCGGTCGACCGCCCGGTCGACCGAAATGACTGACTGTAAAGGGCCCAACTCTCTGTTGGAATCGGTCGACCGGACCGGTCGACCGGTAGAAGGGTCGGTCGACCGTCTCGGTCGACCGACAGTCGGATTTTGGGCTGAAATCTGCAGTTCGGAAACCTGTTGTATTTAAGTGCTGCTAGTGTTTTCTAGGGTTAGGATCTTGTAGAAGAACCTGTGAAATTAGAAGGCTAAGAGCTCTCTTGTATTGAGAGAGGCTAAGAGCCATTGTAATCTTCTTCCCTAATTAAAAATCTCTCCTTTGATTGCCCCGAGGACGTAGGCAAGTTGGCCGAACCTCGTTAGATCTCGGTTTTTTGCGATTGTGTGTTCTTCTTGTTTGATTTCATTGTTCTTGTGATTGAGATTGATTGGATCCTCTATTGGTTGTTGTCTCCCGAGCACAACACTCATAATATTTAATTTTATTGCTCTTATTATTGTAAAGTATAGTTCAGATCAGAAAGCTTATTTTTCTACTATATGCTTCTGGCATGAGTCAATGAAAATAATACAAAGATATTCTATCTCTCCCTCATATATAATTTCAATATAAAACTCATTAAGACATATATCATTAAACTGAGTAGATTTCTTCTGAATTTGTTACAATACAATGCATTTATATTATAATATTGGCCTTCAATTAAATTTGCACTACCTAAAATTGTATTGACATTTTTAAGTTTGAGAAATATTTCTTATCTCGAAGAATAGTATGTGTCCTTGCGCTGTCTGCCAGACAAACATCTCCATCATATATCTTGAAATTATTCAAGACATTGGAATTTTTCATGCTTACATATATAAATTTAATAAAAATTATAAGAAGATCATAAATTATACGATCAAACATCGTTTATTGAAATAAAAGTACTAAAATGGAAAGATAGAAATTGAAAAACAAAGTGCAATTGAACCCTTCTTCCTTTGGATCAACGCTAAAATTATTTTTTCTTTAGCTAATTTGTTTACATATGTGATGACATCAAAATTTGACCAAAATTTACACTTACTCAGTAGAGCTTCGTATGAATATATACATCAAAGGAAGGTGATTTATACGAAAGCCCATTATTCATGGCATATTGGTATCATTATATTCATATAAGGTATTTATATCTTGCTCACAGAAGTAATGCTATTATGATAAAGATATTGTTTGCTTTTGAAAATAAAAACCACACAATCATACTTAATGCGGCTATTTTAATGGAATAAAAAATTTTGATACTACTAGATGTTGGAACTTGATGTCCAGATATTCTCTCCTATAAATAATAAACCCATCTTCATCAGCATAATGGACAGTTCAGAGACTAAAAATAAAACACCATAGGGAACCAAAGTTTTCAACAATAATGGTGAGAGAAATTCTCACACACATTTTATGTGCCTCTTGCATCATAAAATAATTATCTAACCAGAATAGCACCATTATAGAAAGTTCAGGGCTCTCCCACCGTGGATAGAATTAACTCATAAGCCTTGAGGTTAGAACTAGATTCTAAGTGCGTTATAAAAACAAACATGAAATTAGAATTTGTATATATTATTTTTTTCTGAAGATTATGATTCCAATATCAGGAATTACATGAACAGTTACGATCTCAAATAAATGAAAATTAACTAAAATAACTAACATCATGGATGTCTACATGCTTTATTAAACAAAATAAGAAATTTTATATGAAAAATTGAGGCATATCCGTTATGATTGTGATGATTGGTATGCCACTAGTGGTAAACTTCAATACTCATCAATATTTTCAGTAATTGAGCATGATAAATATCTAAAATTGACGCTAAGATATAAATCCTAAAATTCGCTACACACTTGCAAGAGGAAAAAGTTTGCCGAGGAACAACATGAAGAGGAAAATTTGCAAGTGCAACTACATGGGAGGTAATTTAATTTCATTGTTTTAGACATTGTTTGGTTCTCATAAAACTATTCAGATAAATAACTAGTAAATTTCATATATTTTCTAGATAACAAGAAAAACACAAAAATTACTGGTTCAGATTCATTCAAAGGGGCCTAGTAGTAATGAAGACATGCTTCAAATAATTACTCTTAACATTAGAAATTCTCATGAAAAGATATGAATTATACTCCGATCATGTCATTTGATTTGGACAAAACTAAATTAGTGTATCCAAAGCCAAAAATGTACTTTATCGGGTTCACTACCATTGTTATTCCATTTCTGAATAGAGTGTGGCTCTTTTTGTTGAATCATGATTATGACCACCTCGGTTTCTAAAATTAAATCAATCGCAACCACAACCACGGTCACGTCCAAATTGCTTGCATTTGTTAAAGGAATTAGACACTCGCATTCACTTCAGCAAATAATTTTGAGTTAGCTAGATGAGATTGATGATTTTTTTATAAAAAGCTCATCACTTTGTTCAGCAACTAGAAGGTATGAAATTAGCTGAGAATATTTCTTAAATCTCCTTTCATGTTATTTCTATTAAAGGAGCATATTGAATGCCTGAAAAGTGGTAAATATTTTAATTTTAGAATCATTTCTCAGTTCTCAGGTGATCAAATTAAAAATCAAATAAAGAATATATGTGTAATATTTTGTTAAAAATTACAGGTTTGAGAGTCCTATTAATTATAGGGTTTCAGTAGAACTTCAGATTATATAATCATTTAAAAATTCAGGTTTTAACCTTTAAGCTGTGAACTTTATGTTCATATGTGAATAAAAAAAATTAAGTAAGATTGAGAGCCAACAAAAATAAAAGAAATGACCAACATGCTATATGCTATTATAAGTTTAGATAAATAAATGCAACGTTGTATGCTCCTAATAACCAACACATAATCAACGAGATTGAATCAAGCATGGTTGGAGTACCATAAAGTTCAAATCATGTCTGCACGTTAAAATATTAGTAAGATAATTAAATCAAATAAAATAAAAAATTAGAGAGACAATAAGTATACCTAGATCGACACCTATAACCACACATGCATCTCATCTGAGAACAAGAGAAATATACTCTTAACATGTTATAAAACTAAAAAAATAAAATTAGAGAATGTGATGAGAAAATCAAGAAAAATTATTCTCAAGCTTGTGCATTGTTTATTCATCTTTGTAACCTCTGTTTATAGGCAAACATAAGCATACATTATGAAAAAGAAGATGGAGATTTCATCCTCTAACTCATATATTCACAGTATAAATTACAAAGAAGAAGACGGAGAGATTAGTAAGCCTACTAACTCATGCGTTCATAGAAGGAAAAAAAAAAAGTGGAGATGCTACAGTGGTCGGCATGCATTTACACATTGTCCTTTGTTTTTCTCAACGAAAAAAATATAATCATTAAGGTACTGAAGTGCAAAAAGATCCGACATTAACAGTTAAATTAAATGGCAATATTAGGTGTAAAGGGGGCGTGGAATGATTAATAAGCGTGGCAGCCAGCATTACAGCATCTTCTCTTTTCCAATTCCCGCAGTCTCCGCTTTCCTTCTTTTTTTTTTTTCTCTCAGGTATTTTTTTTTTTTTTTTGTCCCCCTCTAAATTTATCCAATTTCTTTCTTTTATTTTATTTTGTACAGATTATTTCCTCTCCAAAATCGGCACATTATCAAGCAATAACTATTCTTTTTCTCTCTTCTGATTAATTTCTTCAAATTCTTTTTTTCCCCTCAAAATCGCAGGGTTCCGGCTAGATCTGCTCCCAGTCATCATCTTCAAGCTCGCTAAACTAAAAGTCAAAATACTTTGAACCTCTGGTATGCAAATGATCACTAGATTTCTGTTATCAAAAAATTTTATTTAATCTTCGACTGAGGCTAAGGATTTTCCTTCCCCCTTTTTTATTCAAAACCCTAGCCCCAATTTATGCAAACACTGTAGAGAACTCGTAACATGGTACGGAGTTCAACTGGATCTGTCTGTTTAGTTTATTTTGATTTACAAATGCTTGTAATGATCAAAAAAGGCAAAGTGAAAGAAGAAGGTTCACAACTGAACCTGTAGATTATAATTCAAATTGCAAAGACTTTGAGTAGGAGGAGACGTTGTGAAGGAAGTTATACTGAAGGAGTAGTTCTTAGTTTACTGTCAAGGAGTTTGGTTCCAATGTTTGGCCCAGCCTAGCGAATAGAAATGTTAACTTTTTCATATGTAGTTGCTAGGTGGAGGTGGTGGTTGTTGATGGCAGTGCTTAAATGGTACTCCCCGACTAATTTCTTTTAGGAGAAATACCCACAAACTTACATCATAAAGGAGGAGGATTAGTATAAAGGGAGAGGAGACACCTTAGAGAAGGGAGACATAGCTTTGTTGAAGGGAAGGAGTCTCATGTAGTTGGGGGAGGGGGAGGGGGGGGGGGGGTTGGGTGGAATGGGGTTATTTTCTTGCAATTCTAGTTGGCCCTCCTGATATATATATATATATATATATATATATATATATATATATATATATATATATATATATATATATATATATATTGAAAGGTAAAAGAATTTCATTGATTACATAAAACTCAAGTACATATGTTACAAATTAGCTAGGCTACTCTTAGTACTATTCTTATATAACTATAGAGAGGGGAGAGGACCCTGGCTGTCACCCTCTACTATAGTACACTAAGTACATCAGATTGACCCAAAGGTAAAGGTTGGGTGGAATGGGGTTATTTTCTTGCAATTCTAGTTGGCCCTCCTGATATATATATATTATTGAAAGGTAAAAGAATTTCATTGATTACATAAAACTCAAGTACATATGTTACAAATTAGCTAGGCTACTCTTAGTACTATTCTTATATAACTATAGAGAGGGGAGAGGACCCTGGCTGTCACCCTCTACTATAGTACACTAAGTACATCAGATTGACCCAAAGGTAAAATAATGAAGTAATTTGTGCATGAAACTCTTACTGAGACAAATACGAACCAATATACCCGGCTGTGCATCAGACAAGAAGATTGCAATTCTGAACTGATTTTGATACCCCAATTGCTTAATATGGATAGGGAATTTGAATTATCCCTAATCTTCCAAGTACATGATCTTAAAATTATCTGAATATCTTCATATAGTTGCTTGAATACAAGAATCTTATGCCTTAATTGCTGTCGAAAGATTCTTGAGTTCCTCTCCTTCCAAATATGCCAAGTTGCACTTCTCAGAACTAATCTGGCCAAGAAAGCAGTCTTGTGCTTCCCATTAAATTTTGAGTTGATCACATTGCACTCTTCAATTAAAGAACCAATTGCTGTATCCATAATTTATATATATATATATATATATATATATATATATATATATATATATATATATATATATATAAAGAGGATAGACTTGTGTCATTCCGGAAGGATTCGAGGCCGAATGCTTCCCACTCAAATACCAACATCCGACATTCGAATATAAGATCCACTCCGTCGAAGTTGATCTATATTATTTCAAGTATCTATAAATCAAAAATCAAGTGTTTTGAATACTTTTGCCCATGCATCAAGTGGGAAAAAACGGACAACTTAAATAATGAGTTGGTTAGTTTAAATGTGTAGAACATTTGAAACCTAACAAAAATTGGTTTGTAGAGGTTTTTAAATGTTTAGATCATAATCAAATGGCCGGAGTTTGTATGTCTAAAACATAAATTTAACCAACTCATTATGCCGCTTGATGGATGGGCAAAAAGTATTCAAAACACTTGATTTTTGGTTTATAGATATTTGAAATAATATAGATCAAGTTCAACGGAGTGGACTTGTATTCGAATGTCGGGGGTTGTATTTAAGTGGGAAGGATTCGAGGTCGAATCCTTCCGGAATGACACAAGTCTATCTCTCTCTCTCTCTCTCTCTATATATATATATATATATATATATATATATATATATATATATATATATATGTATGGATCAGAATGAGTCTTCACAAAGAGCTAATATTCTCTGCGCATCGAAAATTTTGGATCACCAGGTAATAAATATAAGGCTCGGGGCACCATCCCAAAAGGTTAACCTGTTAGGTGTATTAGCCCAAATACTTATATACCCAAGATCATCCTCAAGTCTAACCGATGTGGGACTATTTGTTCGCACTATGCTCAACAATGCCCCCCTTCGAACAAAGAGTCATAGCTTCTTTCGGGCCTCCCTGTCGTCACAATGAAAGAGGAAGCCAGCCACTCTGCCCACCGGCAATTTCCCCTGTCCCACAGGGCAGTGGCCTGGGCCTGATCCATTCTTGGAATCTTTTACACATCCAGTCCAAAGTTTGGGGTATGGCTCTGATACCACTTATAAGGGTAGAGACACCATCACAAAAGGTTAGTCTGTTAGATAGAGTAGCACATACACTTATATATTCAAGACCATCCCCAAGTCTAACCGATGTGGGACTATTTGTTCGCACTTGCTCAACAATGTCCCCCTTGGACAAAGAGTCACAATCTCTTTCGGGCCTCCTTGTCGTCACAATGAAAGAGGAAGCCAGCCATCCCGCCCACCGGCAGTTTCCCCTATCCCATAGGGCAGTTGGCCTGGGCTTGATCCATTCTTGGGATCTTTCACACATCTGATCCAAAGTATGGGGCATGGCTCTGATACCACTTATAAGGCTTGGGGCACCATCCCAAAAGGTTAACCTGTTAGATGACCAAACACTTATATACCCAAAATCATCCCTAAGTCTAACCGATGTGGGACTATTTGTTCGCACTATGCTCAAGAATAAGCTTGTAATAGTGCGGTCTCAGAATCTAATTAAAAAATCCCCATGGCTACTCAGTGGAAGATGCCAACCTGTTTGTATTAATTTCATACTCATCTACAAGGCCTGACCTTCTGGGGCACCCATTGTCTAGATTGGGCTTGGGGGCTTGACCTGAACTGACAACAAGCCTTGGGTGCATGGTTCGACCTCAAGCTCACAGGCTGACTATTGCTTTATGGCCAGTTGCAAGTGGCTGCTTAACCCAGTTAGAGGCCTTCTTTACAAAGCCCATCTAGGTCTCTTCTAATGGATAATTGTAGTCTGTAGTACCTTGTTAAACTTCTAATCAACTTTATGACCGGTAACTGTCCTAAATCTCCCATATAAAGCGCCAAACTATCTATTTAGTTCTACTTATAAATACTACAATTCCCATCTCCCTTATGGATGCTTCATTGATAACCCGCCTTTCTCTCCTCATTTATTACCATCTCAAGTTGGATCTTAGGCATCAAAGAGCTTTAGGTCAGGAGCCGAGCCAATCATCTCCGACATTTTGGTTGTCTTGCAAGCTTAGACTTGCATGGATCTGAGATTCTTGTCAGTTCATTACTTCTAATGCAAATCCAGCCCATTACAAATCAACCTAAACTTAAACAAAAAGAACTCACTTTCCCAAGGGAAGCAAGATATAGTACTTGAACTAAGATTGCATGTATTCCTCGAGTATTATTAACTTCGGAGTTTGTATTTTGCTTGTCTTCTGTATTTCCCTTTCCTTAATGGTGTGTTGTGTCATTTTAGATGCATTTCCTTTTCTTTGTGATATTTTCTTCGACTTATACCACCCTATTTTGCACGGATACGGACACACACGGACACACATGCTGACACGGACACGGTACGACACGACACTCGGACATGTGACGAATTCTATAAAGTATATAGAAATAGAAGATTGTGTTTGATTTGTGTTTCTGACACGTGTGTTCAACATGACACGGCTCCACATTAGAAGTGTCTGTGCTTTTTAGATATTGTCTTTTACTAAAAAGAAAGAAAAAAAATGGGTTTCAGTTTCTTTACTTCAACTTCGGACTTGCTTATATACACAAGGTTATTTGAGTTGTAGAATAATTCAAACGATTCCCAATTGGTGGATTTTTCTTACGACAATTACCCTCCTTTTAGGTGTCCTATTTTATTTTGTTCTTTTTGCTTGCTTCTTTTTTGGGATAATGATCTCTGATGCACGGTATTGTTACTAATATCGTTCCTTTAATTTATATTTCTTTTGTAAACTTTAGATCAAGCACTGAAAGGAGAATCAAACACTTATTGGTTTCCTAAAGAGGAAATTAAACAAAACTGACATGGCCATTGGGGTTTCGGATGAATTGTTGGGCACCTTTGTGCCCATTGCAGTCTACTGGATATACTCGGGATTCTATGTGCTGCTGGGTGATCTCGAAAAATACAGGCTGCACCCAAAGGGAGAGGAGGATGTCAAGAATGTTGCATCCAGACAAATGGTTGTTAAGGGTGTCCTAGTGCAGCAAGCCTTTCAAATCACTGTCTCTCTCCTCTTGTTCATGGTATACATTGATGAAAACACTAGATGTAGTTTGAATTATTTATTTTCTTGTGTTGTATATATTTAATCTTTTATCCTGCAATAATTCACAGTTCATCAGCGACGCCACTGGAAAGTTCGGCCTCAGCCTTCTCTTCCTGTGATCTTGATCCAGTCTGCAATCGCAATGGTGGTAATGGACACATGGCAGTACTTCATACACCGATACATGCACATAAACAAGTTCTTGTACAGACACATTCACTCCAAGCACCACAGCCTTGTAGTCCCCTATGCTATGGTGCACTATACAACCACCCTCTTGAGGGCCTACTCCTAGACACCATGGGCGGGGCTCTCTCCTTCCTCATCTCCGGCATGACCCCTCGAACTGCCATCTTCTTCTCTCCTTTGCTACAATCAAGACAGTCGACGATCATTGTGGACTGTGGCTCCCGGGGAATCTCCTCCATGTGTTCTTCAACAACAACTGTGCTTACCATGACATACACCACCAGCTCTATGGCAACAAGTACAACTTCTCGCAGCCCTTCTTCATCACTTGGGACAAGATTCTCGGGACACACATGGACTATTCACTTGTGAAGAGAGAAGAAGGGGATATGAAGCGCGGCCAATCAAAAGATCGATTAGGATCATATTCAGTAAGCATAAGGCTATCTCACACATATAAGCACTTACTATTAATTTCTCTTCTTCTTGTTCTAGTAACAAATACATGATGTTGCTAGTGTGTAGCGGAGGTTTGCTAGTTGATACCCAACGCGCTGACAACTCATTCTACTCACCCCAGCTGTGCATGGTCATGTTGTTTGTTATGGGATTGGATAATTCTCGAGAGGTCATGGCACACACTAACACAATGATCTTGAAGTACATATCACTAGCGCCATGTGAACGATGGTAGACCATGGCAATATCAACTGTGCTGCGCGCGCTGGGCATCACAAAAGCTATATAATATCGCTTGTAAAAACAGCTGTCGCATTTGAGCTTGTGTAACAAAAGAACAAGAGCAGGATTGCTGTTGATTTATTGTAACATCCAGTCTGTATAGAAAGCATTATTCTTTTGTTCTTGCCCCCTTATCATTTGAGATTTAGATTTAAAATATTTTGTTTCTCTTGCCCATTAAAGTTCTCTCTTGTTCTCTTAATCATTGAATTTGGTTAACCATGCATGTGGAAAATGCTTAAGACGCATAATTCCAGGGATATAAGAAGATTGCAGGTGAAAATTGTTGAGCAAACTTGATTACATAAAAGAGTTCATGAGGAAGCTTGAGAAGATAATTAAATCTAAATGACAGCTTGTGGTTTGATGTGTTAATCACGCTGTCTGTCTGTTACTTTAATTCTACTCAAACATAGTGAGTAATATTATTTGCAATTATTAATTCTTTTCATTCCTACTTCAATAAATGTTCATTATGTAGTTTGAAACATTTTGGGTTACTTGTTCAACTGGCAAATTTT